>JAECUM010019879.1:0-83784 GCA_016617855.1 Megalonaias nervosa
ATCAATAGTCTTCAGGGTTTATAGCAGAGCCTTCCATTAGATTTAAAGTTGGAGGGTGAGTTGCCAAAGTATGTGGTGGGGTTGGGGGACCTCCCCCCCCCAAATGAGAATACCGGTTTTTTTGTAAAGTACCCAGGTGTGAAGTAAAAGTAGCTAGGTAAATCAACCAGCTCATGGCTGATAATCCCTGGTTTATAAAAGCTGCAAGGCATAAAACTAATATGAGGTTTCTTAATGGCAATTTTTAAGGTCCCCTACGTGCACAAAATAAAATCATTGAAAGGTACAACAGTAGAATAAAAACTCTGCAGTGAAATATGGTGAAAGTCCAAATGTAGCAGGGAATCTTGTTTTAGTTTCATTACAGGAAAAAGTTTTTGCTAATGTAACTGTCTGGAAACATTTTGCAAACAACGGGCTGATTCCAGTATAGAACTGAAGCTGTTGTGTTTGACCACAGTGTGTATAATCCACAAAATTTCTGCTGTGAGAATTTCCTCTTTTGCAAGAAATGGCTTCTGTAAGTAGCTTTGTATTGAAGTCACAGAGGATGTACTGCTACAACTGACACCAATGGCAGCAGACATGGACAAAGGCATCTTCTGGAATCAACAGTACTATCCAAATACTACTTCTTGCTTGAAATCACTATACAAACATTTATATTCATGTAACAAAAATTTACCATAACATTCATAAGCATTTTCAAAAAACAATGCAAGCTTCATCTTCTGCAATGCAAAAATGTTCTTTTTTTGAAACCCAATAGTTCTGGAAACATGTCAGTCAATTAACAAAACCAAACGTTCTACTCCGAATACTGCTTCTTGCTTGAAATCGTTGAACATGTGGTATGTACATTTATAATCGTGGAAAAATCTATCATAATACCCATACATACTTAAAAGAATCCATGGCTGAATTTTAAGTCTTTTTAAGGCGAACATCAAGCAAGGTTAAATTTTGCGGCTAATTTAAGGTTTTTAGGCTTATGGTTAAATTTATAGCTTTTTAATGTTTTTGTGGTTCAACATGAACCTGATTCTTTAAAGTGCTGATGCATCAATAGTCTTTCTGTATTACAATGATAAAATCCAGAATGTCTTGAATGAATTCACAATAATCCAAAGTAAAAAAATGTTTCAATCCAAAATGTTGAGGAGAATTTTGTAATTCCAATTAATAAATAAATGTGTGTGTGTGTGATTTGGATTTTTAATGTAGCTTTAACATTTTTTCAGGCATATTGCTACGATGTCTGCAGTGTGGCAGTTTATAGTGATGTCGAGCACTGGGGCATCATGCCACAGACAGCTTGCATGATGTCCCACCCAGTCACATTATCCTGACACCAGGTTGACCAGTCCTAACACTAACTTCGTAATGCTGAGTGTCAAGCGAGGCAGCTGTTAATACCATTTTTGTAAGTCTTTGGTATGACTCAGCCAGGGATCGAACCCACATCCTCCCGCATCCGAGGCGGACGCTCTAACCACTAGCCCACCAGAGCAGTCTAATAGATAAATAACTCATCTCAAATTATATCAGAATGTAACTAAAAGTTATTCCACAACCCTATATAAAAACCTAAGATACAATAAAGTGAAAGGATGTGGGTCATTTTCCCATAAAATTCATGAACAAGTTCGCTTCTAGAGCATTCAAAATTTTGTAAATATGGTTCGACCTTGAACTCCAATTGCGGTAATAAACTTAGTTATATCTTACAAACAAAAATCGGGTAGACAATAGAATTTCCATGGGAAAAACTAAGGTCTTGAACATAAATCATGTTGTTTACAAATGAACATTATCTTAAAGTATAATTTAAAATCATGGACAAAGGGTAGCAGTGTAATATATTGTTTACAAATGACCCTTACAATCTACAATCATGGACTAAAGTTAAACACACAAGATAGATACATATAATACTATAACAGCCAAGGCTGATAAATATGTATAAAATAAAGAAAATAATATATCTACAAGACCATGGCTGGTAATTATGTTGTAAATAAAGATAGAAATATATCTATGAAGACCATGGCTGAATAATGTGTTAGAATATAAAGATAGAAATTTATCAAAACAAACCATGGCTGGTTGACATTAAACAAATAAAGATATAAATATATTTATATAGACCTTGTCTGATAACTATGTAGTCACAATTTTTCAGTGATAAGATTTTCAAATTAGCTGTTGTGGTGCACATATTGGATGTCAGCTTGGCACCATTTTCATTTAGAGCAAAGCAGACATCATTAGAAGTCTTTTGGTGAAAATCTCATGTCATAATGATCACCCATTCAGGTTGAGTAGTGACATGTTTTTTAAGACCGTTATGGCAGCCATGATGTACGACTGGCATCATTTTCATTTAGGACTTAGTGAAAATTCCCTGTCATAATAATTATCCATTTTCACTTAAGATAAAATGGACACAATAAGACGTCTGGTGAAAACCTCGTGTCAATATGATTTTCTGTTGAAGATGAATTGCCATTGGCTCTATACATTCAAGGGATTTGTCTATTTCCCCATGATTCCATTAGAATTCCCAAATAATTTCATGACATCAGTGAAATTACATTGGAACTTACATTTCTTTCAGTAAAATAAAAAGTACATATGCATACTACAATCTTGACTGTGGCTCCTAACTTCCTAAAACTATTAGTTTAAAGGGAAAATTCAATTTCCTGATATCAAGACCAATTACCCTGCATGAGACTGAAGGTCAATGTTCACATTTAGTGTTTAAGGCAGCAAAAAGGAAAGCCTTTTTTAAAACTGACTGAGTCATATCATCTGAATGCATGCTCTTCCCTCAACCCACCCTATCAAAATGAAAGAGAAAAAAAGAAAACCATGGAATCAGGTATGGTTATATCTCCAGTCTAAGATGATGCATGTATGTAAACATAAAAATGCATGTCAATTCAAAATAAGCAAGATGAAAACTTAAAAATTAATGTAAATTCATAATAAGTGAGATGAAAAATACCATATATACTTGCTAATAAGACAAGCTGCACAGATCCAGATCTGCTGTCACATAATGCACCTGAAGATCTGGGTCTGTGCAGTATGTTAGGAGTAATCAGTAGAACAAACAACTCACATTATGCTATGGCGGATCAGGAGGTCTATTTTGTCTGAAGTTGGACCTGACTTATAAATGAGTACAGATGATCAGTAGAGGCAGATTTTAATTCTGACTTTGGCATCTTAATGGCACTGCAACACACCGAAGGTTATATTTTGTCAAGGTTAGTAAAGCTGGTATATAGACAAATATTGATTGTGCAGTGGTGACTTCCTCATTTATATGTACCATAAAATTCATTGCACTATCTTTAAAATGATGCTGCCTGAAATTAAAGTATATCAAAGTATGGCCACATATTACTGAGGTATTTCATACTCAAAAAACACAAACAAATTTAAAACTGCATTTAACTCAGTTCAAACCAGTAATTTTCTAAAACTTTTGCTCTCTGACACAATTCAGTGAATAATTGTTGGCTATAAGTCCAGCAGGTTCTGAAAGGTTATTTTATCACTTTTAATACCAAAGAACTTAATCAAGAGATACCATAGTTTATTTCATTGTGTACCGGTGTGGAAAAAAGGAGCAAATATTTA
The DNA here is from genome assembly GCA_016617855.1 of Megalonaias nervosa. Lineage (NCBI taxonomy): Eukaryota > Metazoa > Mollusca > Bivalvia > Unionida > Unionidae > Megalonaias > Megalonaias nervosa. Next base: position 3,652 of record JAECUM010019879.1, read on the forward strand.
CGTTTATTATTATGTTCAAAATTAATACTAGGAACCCACATTTTCCACCTTGTTTGCTTGCTAACCTTGTTGTCTGGGACTCCACAATTCAGCAAAAGAATTCAAAACAATTACAGCTTTACACAACTGATGCAGTGTGCACAGCACATGAATGTAACATTAAGCTAAGATGCAACAAAGAACACAGTATTGAGATATTCCATGTTACATGACATGTATTTCAAAGGCATGAATGGACACAAAATTATAGTGGGTCAGACAAGTGAAAAATTTAGATGACAAAAAACATTCAATTAAAATTTAAAAAATTAAATTACAGTACAATAAAACGTACTCATGCTTTTTATCTTTGATTTATTCTATCTCACTCAACTTGTTATCATAGTGTTCCAGTAAAGAGTTTCTCAGCAAAAGGGGCAGCTACACTTGTTGAAGGAAGGAGCACTTTTTAGAACAAAGCAACATATTTTGTGATGTAAAATGTAATTGATGCAGATGATAACATGTATACAAGTCATTATTTATAGTGTATATTGTCACTTAAAAGTTGAGTCCAACTATAACCTGAACAGCAAGTCTTAAGCTCGGCTAACATGGGTACGTGAGAAAGCTTGCCAGTGGCTTCTCATGGGTCAGTGGTTCTTCCCGGGGTTTTCCAGGGTTCTTCCTCCACCAGTTATACTGGCCGCCATGTATAGCTTATCTTGTGCTGAAAAATGGCGTTAAACCCTACAACAACAACATAACCTGAACAGACCCATATCTGCCATTGCATAATGCACCAGCTGATCTGGAGCTATGAAGTCTGTTAAGAGTGATCAGGAGAACAAACAACATAAACCATGATCTGCCAGTGCATTATGCAATAGGCAATTAGGGTCCGAGTTGTTTGCAGTTGGACTCTACTTATAAGTGAATATATACAACACATTTATCCTACATTAAATGATTAGAAAACTAAGCAGAAAAAAATGAGAAACTAAACATTTTAAGGCGATATCTCAACTAATGGGTACACACAAAAACTATAGGTGTAAAATTGATTAAAAACATCATAAAACAGTTTCAATGACATATCTTCAGCAAAATAATTAAATTATTATGACTGGAATGTTAACTTGTGAAAGAACACAGCAAACAGTACATAATACAACCACTACATGGCTTTTATATCTACTATATTTCCTGAGTAAGTGGAGAGCTGTTTTTTTTAACACTTAAGGCATTTTCTTCTTGCATGATAGGGTCACTGCACATGACACAAGCAACTTCTCATAATGAAAAGTCAACATCTAATTGAGACAATGATTTATTTCCAATAACCTGTTGGTTTGCATGGATTTTACATGTAAAAAAAAATATATACAAGGAAGCCAGGGTTTACATACTGAGCCTATGCTCAAATCTTTGCCTTTAAACATTGTCACTTTGACCGTAAATCCAAGTAACTAACTGTTAGGGTCTAATACTCCTACTGAATATGGTGCAGAGTCAGTGTTGTCTTTCAATACTTCTGGGTCCAGCATCCGTCTTGGCTTTAATAACTGAAGTGTGATGACATCATCAACTGTCATTTCTACTATCCTAACTTTAACTAGATATTTCTCTTCTGGAAATTTAAGTAAAATTATCATATGATACAATCTGAAATAATAAGCAAGTTAAACATTTTGTGAAATTACTTTCAAGGTGTTATTCATTATATGGTAGAAATGGTTACTTCCACCTGATGGAGTCCTGTAGAAAGACTTTGTGACCGTAATGGTGAAAATAAAGGTTAATTCGCCGGATTAGGTTATTGCGATGGTCGTCTGAGAGTTATGTGTTGGTACGTTTCTGTGTTTTGAATGGATATGTGTAGCTTTTTCAGTCTTCTTGCGATTCTGAAGCATACCGATAAGTCGATTTTGTGTTGTCAGAGATTTCATCATACTTTAGTGATAAAATGTCAGACTCCTGTGCCTATGGTCACACAATGATATCTGACACATGCTGATCCAATGGTAGGAGTCAAACACACTGTTTCAGTCACAAGTCAGGCATGCTAACCACTATGCCACAAAAGAAACAAACAAATAAAAAAAAATCCCTAAATATTTTGATATGTTCAGGAGGAGCAGCAAAACAATGATTATCCATACATCTGCTGTGGTGGTGGCCATATGGATACGTCAGGGGCACATTTTCATTTAGGAAAAGCTAGACCACGGGATGAGCGTGCACAAAATGTTTCATTCAATCCAGCCAGTAGTTCAGGAGGCGTAAAGATAAGAAACTTGAAACCAAATATTTGTTAATGGCTGGCTGACAAAAGATGGACAATAGATGACAGGCAATCACATGAGCTCTTCTGGCGTATAAGCACTATAACTAATACAAAAATTAGCAAGATGGCAATTAAAATAATGTGTGCATAAAAAAATAAATTATACTATACTATGAATAAAATGATCATTTTTCTGATCAAAGAAAAAAGATGAGACACTGATGTAAGTTTAATTCTCTAAACCACTGAAATGAACAAAACTGGTTGGGTAATGAATTAACAAACAAATAAATAACACTAAGCTCTATATTTTAAGGCATTTATCTTTTTCCAGTCATTCATCTTAAATTCCTTAATAATTTCATGACATCAGTGAAAATTACATTGGAACTTCAATTTCTTTCAGTAAAATATAATTGTATACACATGTATGCTTCAATCTTGACTGTGGCTCCTAATTTCCTAAAACTATTAGTTTCAAGGGAAATTTCAATTTGCAGATGCGAAGACCAATTACCCACACATGAAACTGAAGGTCAATGTTCACATTTAATGTCTAAGGCAGCAAAAAGAAAAACCTTTTATTTGACTGAGTCATATCATCTGAGTGCATGCTCCTCCCTCAACCCACCCATGGAAAAAAATGAGAGGAAAACTAGTTGGCAGATCAGGTAGGGTTGCATCTCCCATTGTATTGCATGTGATTGTATATACATGTGCATAAAAATAAAATGCTTTTTATTCATAACAGTGAGATGAATAAATATGTGTTTAGACAAATTTTGAGCTGCGGTTTGGTGTTTTATGGCACAGCATTTTAAAAATATAAAAGGCCAGACCCTGTAACCTTGACCTCGATGTCAAGGTCAAAGGGATAGGTGAGTGTGCTGCAGAATGAACTGTGTTGGCTTCACAATGATCCACCCAAAATATGAAGTGACTCACTGAAGACAATATATGGAACGTGTGTAAATGAAAACTTTACAACAGGATCAAGAAATCATAGACACCGTAATTAATTGATGCCAGCAAAAAAGTTGACTACTGTGTCCCACACTGCTGCTATTGTGTGATCAACAATAAACATTAATAACTGTTTAATTTTAATCCCACAAACTATCCCCAACTGCTACTCACCCTCACCAGACAGTTTGGTTCGGTATTTTATGACACAGCAACACAAGTAGGTTACATAGTGCCAAGGCAAACAGTCAAGTGCCTTGCCCAAGGACACACTTTGGTACCTGACCCAATGATGACATGCCCTGTCACAAATGGTTATCACAAGGGCAACATTATTTTGTGAATTTCGACTCCCAGTTATAAATGGAGATATGGTAATGGATAGACAGATGGAGGGTATCACAATATCTCTAATGCAATAGTTAAAAAGCATGTGGATAAAAAATTATGTGTGAGAAATATTTTACAACCTTACCGGTCATATGCAACAATGTCTCTTCAACAAAGTCTGCTTCAAGTTACTGTCTCTGCCACAAAGAAACTGCAGCTCAGACTTTATATAATTCAGTGTGGTTAGCTGAAACATAAAATGCAACAAAATCAACTCAACACAGAGTCTATGTACAAATACTGTGCAAGCTATCAACTGAAGTGTAGCAATAATTAGCTCATAAATTGAAGAAACAGTGCTGCTTCATTTAGCTTTACAGAAATTAGCTCATAAATTGAAGAAACAGTGCTGCTTCATTTAGCTTTACAGAAATTAGCTCACAGATTGAAGAAACAGTCCTGCTTCATTTAGTTTTTACAGAAATTAGCTCATAAAATGAAACAGCCCAGCCTTATTTAGCTCTATACAAATGAGCTCATAAAGTGAAGAAAACATCCCTGCTTCATTTAGCTTTACAGAATTATCTTTTTCTGATATGAATGCTTTGTTCTGATGACAAAATATACTGATTATGTACTTAATTCAAAACTACTTTTAAATTTCCCTACAGTAATAAAATCTAAAGACAAAACAATGCTTTGAATTAAAGAGTACAAGACAAATGTGTAGTGTAAAATGCTTTGAATTAAAGAGTACAAGACAAATGTGTAGTGTAAAATGCTTTGAATTAAAGAGTACAAGACAAATGTGTAGTGTAAAATGCTTAAGAATATTATACATTATTTTCTTGTTATTAAGATGTTTATAGCATTCATTTCTTAACGCAAGAATTTCTGCTAAATTTTTTTTAACTGGGGACCTTGGTCCATTTAACTGGAAAATTTTGTTGATGAAAATTTTCTATTTATCTACATTTCACTTTTTTGGACACAAATCACTAATATGCAGTTTTGCCATGTCTTGATCCATAAACTACAAAGCTATAAATATTGACACACATAAAGAATAAAATGGCTAAAGACTTATAACCGTACATGGCCCATGAAGATCAAATGTAACTTTTATCAAGTAAACAGCGTTCTGAATGAATTCTTCTCTTTAGTATCTATGGGTGTATTGAAATGGCTATTTTACCGATGTATCCTTACATGCCAAGTTTTGTGTGTAAGTGGCATCAAATTCTATTTATAGCAACAAGGTAAATTTGTAAGCTGCCCTATTTTACAGTGCATCAAAACATCATTTAACCTCTACAGAAAGCTACTATTCAGTTTTAGAAGAGAAAGTCTATTAAGGTGCCAAATGGCTGGTCTGATGTAACGCCATCACACAGAATAATTAAAAAGTAACTTGGTTGTTACAAAATTAACAATTATGCAATGTATTTAAAAAAGAAGGCTATTTCTTCTAAACAATAGCTGAACTACAAACATTAGTGCAAGTCCATGGAAAGTACTGATGCTCTACTGGCTGAAAACAATTTACAGGAATTCATGATATGTATGTTCCTTCCCTCCTTTTATCCTTCTAATTACTGAGTATTAAAATCATCTCCAATTCTTGTGAAATTCCAACAAATATATCAAATTCAGTAAAAATAAAAGTATGTTTTTTGTATGTCAGAGTTAGTGTGTTCACAAGAGATAAGAAATATACAAATCTTTGTCATGGCCTCTGACCGTGAACCTGCTATAATGGACTGAAGATCACTATACTCTTTTCAGATAATGTCATGATGTACCCACATGCTAAGCTTGATTTAATCCATAACCAAGACACTGTCATGATATATCCACATGCTAAGTTTGATTTATTCCATAATGAAGATACAGTAATGTCATGATTTACCCACATTCTAAGTTTGATTTAATCCATAATTTGGATAATTAAGCCCCTGGGTTAGTCAACCAATGGCATACCTGGCACTGGTCTAGTCAACTAAAGCCTGTCTTGGCTACAGCAGTTAGTGTACTTAAAGGAGACCAGAAATCAATGGAAATATAGAATAATAATAAAAACACTATAGATGAAAACCTTATTCTGAAGTATCATCTGCAACCGTAGTGCCCATATTTAAATATTGGCATATCTTCAAGGTGCTGAATTTCTGTGACCTTGTATGCAAAATTTCCGTGCCTATTCGGTTACTTTCATGATGTGACGTCACAGTAGCGACTCCAGCATCCCGACTGGCAGTTGCCAGCATAAAAGACAATGTCGTTTTGCGTTGTTTACAGATGTAATGGCACATTAAGAAAAGGCTGTGAACAAAATTTTTTTTCTTTTCCAAAAGACATAAAGAAAGTATGAATACATTATTGCAAGCGAGTTGATTTCAAACACCATACAGCACTCTGTGCTCATTACATTTCTCAAAGGAATGCTATGAGGGGGATCCTGAAAAAATAGCCGCTCTAGGATACGCAAAAGCTTGGGTCTAGACTAAAAGTTGGCGCTGTTCCAGACATACTGTTGGGTATTTTAAATCCTGGGAAAAGTGTTAAACGTGTGAGTTACGAAAATAGGCAGAAGGCTGAGTAACTGACCACAAAATGCAACAATCAATTCACAGATCTTTTATCTACACCAGCAATGTTAAAAAGAAATCTGACAGCCCAACACCCAGGGTCCCTCTAATTTTAGTTTGGGCCCATCCTGTATTCAAAGTGAGGTGTCCGTCGGGCTTGTCAAAAAAAAAAAATTGTATGCCTGAGGAAATGAGTAAATGTATTTTCAAGATGTTGACATACATGCCATAACACAGCACAATCTAAATCAAATCACCGCTGTCCTTAAGGTGAAATTGAGATCTGATTTTAATGAAATGGAAGCTTTGCTAAAAATAACATTCTAAACCCCTGACATGGTCGTGTTTTGAGAAAACACAATTTTCAGTAATCTTAAAAAAAAATTTAAAAATTAAAAAAAAACAACCAAAAAAAATCTTTCAGCCTATGCTGGTTACATGTAGTATGTATAAACGGTAATCTGTAGTGATTGGAACTAATATAAAACTATCCCGTGGGCAATTTAAATAGCAGTGAGTAAAAGAAAAGAGGTCAGGTATAAAATCAAAGTTTCACATTAACTGGCTGACAATAGAAATTGGAGGAATGCGACTGTTGACCCCACCCCTTGCCCCAATGTGTAAGCACACAAAGGGATGCGCCATTTCTCCCTGTGATATGCCTTATAATCCCCCAGACAAGCCCCTTTTTTCATATTCTGGTCGGTTGTGGCTAAACTGCAAAATAAATAAAGTTTTGACTTATGTATAGGCTCATTCAAAAGTAACATAAGAAAAGAGTGAAACCAATAAGCTTTGTAAGTTTTAACAAAAATAATTTATTTCCCTAGAAAACACAGTGAAAAGGTGAAAATATAAAATAGGACTTACAGTTTGTGAAGACAATCCAAACATTTATCCTACTACTGAAAAAATACAAGCCCTATCACTAAATAGTTTTAACTGAATCCAGGTTTGAATCTTGACGACGTTCCAAGATGGAGGATGATGTCAGGTGAAGTCTTTATCGAATGTCAAGAGTTTCACATTGAACCACAACTTGTAATGTTTCAATTTAGATTAAATTTCCATCGAATGTCTTTGTCACTTGTATAGTTCTCCAGGGAATAAATTATTATATTCTAAAAAATAGATGAACTTCTGAACAAGCTGTCATCTATGATAAAACATATCGAGCTCCAAAGAGGTAAAAATACAACTCTTTACGGCACCTAATACAAATATATCCTTCTTGAAGATATATTGTATCACTCAATATTTCAGGGGGGATCTGAGTATTTTTAAAACTAAACTAAGATGTCATTTCAGGTGCACACGAGGAAACACGTGGCTATTTCATCATCGAATAGCGCAGTAAACAATGCAATTACACGTGGGCTAGAAAAATGACCTTGGCAATAACCAATTGTTTTCGCATAGTGTTTACTTAATCGACAAACCATGGCATGCAAAAATCGTGCTTATGAGAGTCATACTACGTTTCATATAAACATAATATCTCTTTCAAAAATATCAGATCCCTCGAAAATAATCATTACAATGAAATGTAATGATAAAAAAATAAAATAAAAAGAATTTAATATTAACACACAATTAAATTACATATTCATAACACTTAAGTACACAAGCAATAAAGCCATTGTGACTAATTAACTGTTAATCCTTATCCTTGTATTTATATTGTGAAAAGGACTGCTGTTTGGACCATGTTCGACAGTGTGTGTGTATATCATGCACCAACAAATGATTGGCAAATAAACGATTCCAGTGTGACTAATTAACAGTTAAACCTTATCCTTGTACTTATCTTGTGAAAAGGACTGCCCTTCAGACCACGTTTGACAGCGTGTGTATGTAAGCACCAGCAATTGATTGGCAAATAAATGATTCCCTATTTTGCTGTAACTTATGATGCCTATAGGACTTCATTTTGACAGTTCAAATCTGCAGTCACAAGTTACCATACATGTGGCGACTGTTTTTCCCACGTTTTATGTCCAACCTTATTTCCTTAGGTTTAAGTCTTAAGGCCTGTAACACTGTTTATTGAATGAAAATATTTATTCTGAATTAGTTTTTTGGGGGCACATATACTGTATGGTATATTTTGTTTTATTCCTTCTTTTAATTTAATCATGGTAATTAAACTTTACATATACGGTAGAGGAATGTCAGGTGTTAACTGGAGTTTCTTTGGTGGAAATGGAGATGCGATTTTGTTTGCAGAGAAAATTACACAGCATTCACAGCGATCATTCATGGGATTTAAGCTAATTGGTTACAATTTTATTATTTTAATTTTTTTTTTTTACTATAGTACTGTTGTAGTGGTTTTAAAAAATCTGAAATTTATGTGAACAATGTTTAATCTTAACATTCTATTTATTGAAGAAAAGAACTGTTGTGTGAAATTAATTATTTTGTCCAGTGCTGGATTTAGACATAGCGAGGCCCTAAGCTATGGGAAGCTGTCAATGCCCTATTTGGTATAAAATAAATTTGAGAGACCCCTTCAGACTGTGAGGCCCTAAGCTGTAGCTTGTTTAGCTTATGCCTAAATCCGGCACTGATTTCATCACTACAATATTCACAAGTGATAAAATAGAATATGGCATCTGTGGATTGCATATGTTATATATATTTGCGTATGGTTTGGTGGTGGGGTTTTTTCTGAGAAATGAAATTGACTGACATAATGTAATAATCAGGAGTTCCTACGAAAAATCGGGACATATTACTAGATCGGGAGGTAGGTGTGGAAATACCCCCAGAATCGGGAGGTTTTTCTCCCAGCTTGAGAGTTGACAGGTATGAACTGTCTGGTCTTGTGGAATTTCAGTCAGGGCTTGTGAGTTCATTCTAGTCACCAGCCTGGGGCCTGTGCCTAAAAAAAATTTCTTTGACCACTGACCAGTACAGTACATTGTGGTAAATTTTAAATTTTTACATTAGGCACAATTACTTAATCCATATCACATTTTTGCATAGCACACAATGTATAAGTAAATATTTTAAAATCACACTGCTTTTTTACAATTCTTAACACACAGTTCAACAGATATAGTTATGAGCATCTCTCGGAAACTGATTCAACTTTTTAATGTGCAACCCAAATCTAGTCTCCTCCTGTCTGTCTCGCTTGCCACGTTTCTGTTTCTATTTGATGACTGGCTAGTATTGCTTCACGGGACCACGGGATCTGTCGTCTCATCAAAACTCGGAAAAACACAGCAATTTATGGAATCGTGGTATCTTCTGCGCAATATAATCACTACCCAACTATGATATGTAATTTAATAAACATTACAGCTGAATTAAAATTTGCAGAGAATTACATACATAAAAGGAAAAATTTTATTTCTGGTCTCCTTTAAGCTGTGTACAGATGTACAAAGATTATTTATAATCTGCATATGCTCCATTATGAGTGACACTCCACCTTGACCTTTGATCCCAAAAAATACTTTCCAGTCACAATTCAGATTGGTATGAATGGTTTAATCTTGACAAATCTTAAAAATTTTGAACAAGTAGTTCCTCCAGCCGTACAAACTAATTATTCTTTATTTATGCTCGAAGAATTCTGAAAAATTTACATTCTGACCCATCTTCTTATATTACTTTTTAACTTATCTTTCATTTTTGGATGTTCATAATAGTTTTATGTGTGAACTTAGGATCCTGGCATAGACATTTAGCCATTATGTGTTGTTTCATTTACACAGACGTGTTTTGTATAGCTGATGCCATGAAATTCTTCCTCATTCAAAAAGGTTAGAGTAATAAAAATAGTTTTAAGCTAGCTCTCCATTTGAATGAAACAATGTCAAACATCAAGAAAATAATTCCATGTCTTGATTCTTATTACATCTACTTAGGAACAACTTAAGGAAATATACTTTTGCTTGCCAGTATATATATTATTTTGTTACCAAAATTTAAGGATTTGGATACAAACTTTCATATTTAATATTAAACATTTTCTGTTAATAATTAGTTTCTCCAAAAATGATTGAATTTTTGTATATCATTTTCATTTTCAGTTTCATTCTGATGACCTCCTTCAATCTGTCTTGCTTATCTCTTGCCTGGGACTAACAAAACTAGATCTAGTTAGTCCCAGCATTGACTACCAAGATTACTGCCAGGAAACATGCACATAGTTTGAATAGTCACAGTACTAACTACCAATATCAGTGATAGGAAACATGAACATAATTAGACATAGTCACAGGTTCACAGCACTGACTACCAATGTCAGTGAAAGGAAACATGTACATAATTAGACAGTCACAGCACTGACTACCAATGTCAGTGAAAGGAAACGTGTACATAATTAGACACAGTCACAGTACTGACTACCAATATCAGTGATAGGAAACATGTACATAATTAGACACAGTCAAAGACTCACAGCACTGACTACCAATGTCAGTGAAAGGAAACATGTACATAATTAGACATAGTCACAGTACTGACTACCAATATCAGTGATAGGAAACATGTACATAATTAGACATAGTCACAGGCTCACAGCACTGACTACCAATCACAGCACTGACTACCAATGTCAGTGAAAGGAAACATGTACATCATTAGACATAGTAACAGTACTGACTACCAATGTCAGTGATAGGAAACATGTAAAATTTAGACATAGTCACAGTACTGACTACCAATGTCAGTGATAGGAAATATGTACATAATTATACATAGTCACAGGCTCACAGCACTGACTACCAATGTCAGTGAAAGGAAACATGTACATAATTAGACATAGTAACAGTACTGACTATCAATGTCAGTGATAGGAAACATGTAAAATTTAGACATAGTCACAGTACTGACTACCAATGTCAGTGAAAGGAAACATGTACATAATTAGACAGTCACAGTACTGACTACCAATATCAGTGATAGGAAATATGTACATAATTATACATAGCCACAGGCTCACAGCACTGACTACCAATGTCAGTGAAAGGAAACATGTACATAATTAGACATAGTAACAGTACTGACTACCAATGTCAGTGACAGGAAACATGTAAAATTTAGACATAGTAATAGTACTGACTACCAATGTCAGTGATAGGAAACATGTAAAATTTAGACATAGTCAGTGCTGACTACCAATATCAGTGATAGGAAACGTATATAATTAGACATAATCACAGTACTGACTACCAATATCAGTGATAGGAAACATGTACATAATTAGACATAGTCACAGTACTGACTACCAATATCAGTGATAGGAAACATGTACATAATTAGACATAATCACATTACTGACTACCAATATCTGTGATAGGAAACATGTACATAATTAGACATAGTCACAGCACTGACTACCAATTTTAGACATATTAAACATGTACATAACTAGACATACACTGGCTACCAAAATCGTGACAGGCAACATGTACACACTGAGACTTACTTTGTCCCCCAATGACTACTAATTTCAGTTAAAGGCAACATGTACATAACTAGACCTAGTTAGTCCCAGTACTGACTACTAATATCAGTGTCAAGCAACATATGTATTGAGTACATTTTGTCATCTTGGTAGTTTGCTATATCAGGGCTTGTGTTTTGTAAAATGCAGGAGAGTTGCAAACATATACTAACATTAAAACTGCCAAAAATTTCTAAAAGCACTGCTAAGAAAGTGAAAAGTTCACTGATTGGAAATATATGTAATTAAGTCATTAAACCCATGTGCCAGATTCATGCATCATGATGTTGCACCTACCTCTGAGCTCCTTAACTTCATTCATGATACACCAAAGCGAGTGGCAGAGTATTAAAGAAAAAGAGAAAGATGTTCTACAGTGATACTAAATAAGGTAGACTTTCTTCTCACATTAAAATTTAAAGCTGAAGAAACATAAATTTTGAGACCCATATTTTAGACACTGAAAATTACCAGTTTCAGAACCAAAGTTTGCATCTAAAGCAAATTGGTCCAAACCTTTGAAAAAACTAGGATAAGTATGAGAGTAGGAGTAAAAATGGGCCAGGAGATGAACTGTCAAATTTTCACCTTCTGCACATGTCAGTGTTTCCTTTAACCCTCATTTGTGCTTCAGAAACCCCCAAATTTTTAATTTCACCCCAGTTTTGATACCCAAGTTTGTTTTTTTACTCAGTCTGACACCCAGTTTTGACAACAAGGAGATTTTTGACTCTCAGTCTTGCACCCCTATGGGATACCCTGCATATGCACACGAGGTAGTCAATCAAAAACATCTTTAATACTGTACACCAAAGCATGTGGCTAAATGATAAAATCTCAAGGAGACAGATTTAGATTCATTCATGAGTAAGCCCCAAAAATGCATTTCCTACCTTCATTTCAGGTGAAAATGAATAGAATCTCAGTGGGAAAACCAATTATGAAAGCCTTAAAAACATACACAAAACTCAGTTGCTCATAACATTTGTTAGGTTTCAAGTCAAAAAGTCTTAAAAGATCATTTAAATAAATTAAACAAAAACAAACAAAAATATATAGGTGTGATGGATAGTCTATTTACTATTGAAAAGTTTAAATATTTCCCACCTCAAAACTGTGACTCATTTGTCATCTGTTTTATAATGAATAATCCACTGCAACATTTGACTTGCAGAGATAATTTATCTTCATGTTTATTCATTCCTAGACATTCATTAACTAATTTAATTTGCACTGAACCACACTTTTTCATACAGCAGTCTTCTTCTAAAGTGTTGTTATCAGATACAGCAGTAGTATAGGCAGAACTTTTTAACAGTGACAAATGTGACAAGTGACAATTACTAGACATAAAAGATAAATAATTAAAGCAACATCCTCCACATGTCCTACATTCACAGGTACCCTTGGTTTACGAAATGTAGGTTTACAAACCCTTTCAGTTCATTTGGAGGCAGTAAAATTTTGGCCTATTCAATAATCAACATTGGTTGGATCTGATGTTACCAGTTACCACTGATATCCAAGACTCCAAGTATAATAATGACACCATGCACACTCTGACCTTTTTTCTTTAAAATTAATAATACAAACTATTTTTTGTGGGATTAATATTAAAAAAATGAATTCAAAAGAAGATGACATGTTGTAATTGCTGGATATACTTTTAAAGGTTATCAAGGTAAGCAGTACATCATATGCTTCAACCATATGCCAGCATACCGTATATTTCTTTTGACAACTGAACACTCAATCAAACCTTAAAAATTCTCAAGTAGACAGATCCTGTCTCTTGCTGTGCAAGTGATATCATAATTACTGCTACTTTTAACTTAAAAAGTAATTCCAAGTCATCCAAGCATTGAAACAACTTAAACACCCCCAGTTGCCAATTAGTTTCACTTTTACGGACTACAGACTCTAATGCATCCTAACTATACATGGAAAACTATACTGTCTTCCCAACAAAGACCACAAACATATTCCATTTCAATGAGTATAATCTTTTGGACAACACCTGTTCTGCCCACTGAAACAGTATTGATCATACCTACACCAAATTTTCAAAAAAAATGTCATTGTCATATATCTGGGGCAGCCATTCCCTGTAGATACAATTATTTAGCGCAATTACTTTAGTATTTTTCAATGCTATATCCACAAATTTATTTCCTGCCATATTCTAAATTTACCACTTATGTGAAGGAATGCAGCCTGAATACAAATATAACATGTGATTTTTATAATAATCTTTATTCATCATTCTTTTCCCCAACTTCCTGTATCAATTTGTTGGTGTCAGAACCCTGAAAGTCATATGTTCACCAATTCTGTCCAAGGTGTTCTTTTCCCTTTCATACTAGGTACTGACAATATACAACTGTCCCCCATGGTCCTGTCTTGGAACCTATGTATCAATGTATTGCTGCCTGGTCCCTGTTCAAAGTGATAATTTTTGCTTATTAAGTGAATATTCTTCTACATTCATATTAACAGTCTAACAGACTGGTTTCTTGTTTGACCATGTTCTATTTCCACTTAAAAACTATATTATATGAATCAGTTTCTCATTTGTGCTTAAGTACCTTTCTGCCTACAGTCAAACATGTCTATGGCAGCCATTTATGGAAAAAGGCAAAAATGGCTTTTGTAGACAGGTGACTTCTGAGTGCAGGTACAGCTCTTAAACTTGGTTCAAGACAAATTTATGTACTATGAACCAAATAGCATTAGAATCATTAGTAGTAGTATTTTAATTATCATTATTTCACATCTATTCTTGTTAGCAGTAGTATTATGCTACTGAGATATCTGTATTTAGTTTAGCTATTAGCAACAATCAAGAAAAGTTAACTGTGTGCATGCATTCATTTCACACACACACACACACACACTTTTATTACATTATCAGCAGAAACAGCTCCAAAATAAAATTTGTAACATTTGATAATTAGTGAATGAATAGAAATTTCCTAGCGCTATTGTTAGTGGCGTCTAAGATGTTAATCCGAATTTACCCTGACTCTTCTCACTGTTAGGAGACTCAAATGAGTATCTGACAGCAGGAGTTCACCACCACAAAGAGAGCTTCATCAAGCAGAGAACACTTGTCAATGTGGTAGTCAAGTAATACAACAAAACCATTACTGACACGTGTGCCATTCTTGATGGTTCTGACTTTCTCCAAGTTGCTGCAACATCGATAGGTTCTGGTTGTTGCACTTGAAATAAATATGTTGAGAATTATGTGTCCTTTCATTTTTTTTTACAAACAATATGTGACTTTTATTTCGTATTTTCAAAATTTTGCATAACAGCATTGGAAAGGGGTTTATTATTGATATCACATGGCTATATGGTCATGTAGGTTGCATGAGTTATTTAGTCATGTGACTAGAAATGCACATGGTGAGTAACAGGTCAAATTACATCAATGCTGTAGTTTTGTTTAGTCTGTAATCAGATTAAAGAAATAATTATTAAAATATTTGCAATTTCTCAGAAATTACATCATTTACCTATCCATTTCATGCAGTTATGACTTGATGTAACATCTTTCAAGTTTGCTAGGCCTGCTGGCAAGTGACTACCTAATATGCCACCAGTGCATTGTGGTGGCGAATTCCAATTTTTCAATATGCAATTAATTCAGACTGTAAACACCCACTTAAATGTCCAAATATCACAAAAGAGGTGGGAAATGTCAGAGGAGACTGATTACTAAACCATAAGGGATATCGCTAGCACAATATACCTCATGTATGGTTAAAAACCACCTTGCTTTCAAAGCCGACATGTTGTCTCCTTTGAATATCACTGGATTAAGAAGTACAGTTGAATATAAAACATTTAAACGTTGATTCAGGTAATATACCTTTATATATACCATGCCGTGCTTGTCAAACAAAAGAAGTTTATTTTGCATACTTGGAGCACTTATTGCTGATACACTCCTTGTGACCACAGAAGGCAGGTGACCACTAATTACATGTTGTGACCGGGTGACCACAGAAATCAGGTGACCGTCAGGACTGGTTTGACTGTATTTACGTCCACATAGAAAATTCCTGTTCACAGTTTTATCTCACAAATGTCTGATTTTCTGGAATTTTGGTAATAAAATTCATAATGCAGAATTTTCAGTAAAAATCTGTGATTATTTCACAAACTCTGGAATGGTTCAGGATGGTGTATCAGTTATATCCTACGAAAAGTCAACCTATTTTGTCAGAACTGTAAACTTGAACCTCTGATATATAGTTTGATACAGATGCAAACATAAACTGTATAGAAAAAACTGCAATTCAGTATGGGTGTGACAATGATCTCTAGCCTGTTACGCTGGATGAGAAAGATTATTGAAAAAAACAAAGAAATAGGTATTAAGGATTAAATCCTAAGATTCTAGACAGAGATAAACATGTTGAACATAATATCAGCCTGCTTTCGTTACTTTGATGGCAGCTGACTGCTCTGTGCATGCCTTGATGTTGCAGTCTTATCATAACACTCATCATTATCCAATGCCATGCACTGCAGGACTTACACTAAAGATCCAAGGGTTTTTCCAAATGAACCATATAAACTGGATAAACTGGAGTCTGTACTCATTTAATGCTTGTGCCTACTGTGTTCTCAAGTTTGTGTCTGTATAAATTATATAATTATATCTTAATAAGTATTATGAACTCACTCACTCTCTCTCTTTTATATATATATATATATATATATATATATATATATATAATAATTAATTTGGTAGTAGCAACAGACAAGCCCAGGACTTTGCATTTTCGTTGACACAGGTGGCTTGTCAATAAACATCAGTTGGAAGGAATATATATATATATATATATATATATATATATATATATATATATATATATATATATATATACACACACACACACACACGCACACATGCATGCGCAACTTTGTACCTTTCTATTAGAATGTTTTGGAACTCTCAAGCATAATAAATATGTACTTGCTACATAACTGTGATAAAATATTTTGAACATTTGCTTTCAGTGACTGTTTAATACACACTCAGCGATTTTCACATCCTAGCACTGACAATTTCATACAGGAAGGATTTTCAGTTTATAAGGGGCAGTATTTTTTTAATATTTTTTTAATGAGGCCAATATGAATAGACCTCTATCTATAAATGAAGTATGTAAAAACAAACACGAGTGATTTAACTTTAAGGAAAAAACGTAGTTGTTTATCTTCATTATCAGGGAAGCAGCAGTGATCGAGTGTTATGGCAATTAATGGTATTATGATGCATGCCTCAGAACTGCATGTAATGATCAGACAATACTGGCAAATATAGAAAACAACCTCACTATTGTAGACCTTATAGAAAACAACCTCACTATTGTAGACCATACAGAAAACAACAATCTCACAATTGTAGACCTTGCCAAGTGCACTGGCTATTAATATAGGTTTTGTTACACATGCAGCAAAATGACTATTTGTATGCTTACTCATTTTAAAGGGTGGATTCATTAAATTTTGGGGGGATTCTGAAGAGCAAATTGTATATCTCAGATCCTCCAATATCCTCATATATGCCCGATATATCCAAGAGGACTCATTTTTGACTGACTATAAAATGTCCCAAAATCAAACATTGGCAGTTTCTTATAAGATAAATAATTTTTTTCCCAAAGTTGTGTTATGGACTACTGAAAAAAAGCTGCATATTTACATGCACCAGTAAGAAGAAAATATCCAAGATAATCAATACACTGCATTTCTTTGTTATCTGTGATGCAAATAAATGGCAGTGTAAAACTGTAAGCTAATTGTTTCAAATTATAGCTATATAAAGACTTGACAATGTACATGAAAGAGAAAATGTCATTTAAATGTCATATCTGAGTAATTGTTCACAAATAAGAAAGAGGGATGGATTTGTGAGGATCTGTGGTACTTATCGAAACTGCACATAAATATCTGATACCAGTTTAGAAATATGTCGGGCCTCTGATATTTTGACTGATTGCAAAATACTCTAATAGGTCATTTATAGTTATCAACGTAAATCTTACAAAAAAACATACAAAATGGCAAAGTTTCATTGGACAGGTGTCAAAACACCTGAGTCATAACTGCTCCCCAATATATTCTGGCTTTGGACTTCCACCAACAAAGCAGACCAATGCACTTCCACTAACAAAGCAGGTTAAGGTATTCACTACCACATCTGAGTGATCCCATTTATACTTCAATGTATACTGTCAAGCATCCAAAAAAAATAATTTTTATTAGCACTGATGTAACAATAAACACCTCTGCAAAGATGCAGAACTGTCTTAGGACCTTTGTAAAGGCCACAAGGTAACATCAATGACAGTAGATCATCTGATCTTATGGTAAAAGAATGATCTTCAATAATGTAATTTTCATAAAAACTGGAGAAGGAAATGGTCAAATAATCCCAACAGGGCAGATTTATGAATTCATTTTGTTGCTATAAAAAAATTTGATGTCAGTAACTTGAAAGTCCTGGCAAGCACCACCATACTGCTTTTAGACAAATGGAACAAAATTGGAGTCTATGATGTCTATGCTTAATTATCTCGCATACTCTGTTAAGCATATTGCTCAGCTTATGTCAGTGCCAATGTATACAAAATAACACTCAAACATAAAATATTAACCAGCTTTAGTAGATAAAACAAATGCTTTTTTTATAGTCTTTAAGTCCTCTAATTTGGGGAGATTAGTGATTTATCACAAAAAATTGACACTTGTTTTATTTAATGAGATGAAACATAGATACCTTTCTGTAGCAAAAGACTCCTGAATGTCTTCTGGACTGGAGTCACATGATCAAATAAATGTTAATCACGTGATAAAATCCTTCTGTACTGGGGTGGAAGTTCCAATCTGGAATCATGGTTCAACACTGGCTCCCTGTCCATGATTTCAACAGCTTCCCTTATTTTTCACCTGAGGGTATTATTCTCTCTACCAAGAACTCAGATATTTATCCCAAGAAAAAGTATGCCCTCATTCTTTGCAATGTTCACCAACTGCTGTCAGGGACTGTAGTCTTTTCCATAATTATCACACTGGTGATTATGGATGACTGAGCACTCAAAGGAGTGTGGTCTTTGGGATCTATCAATGGATGGTGTCATACAGATTGTGGATCACATTAGCTCCTTGTTTTCAGAAGATTCTTTTGGAATCTTTTGGAGAGTCCACCAATATACAGTAAGGAAACATTTTACACATCTTTCTCCTGTTTCCTTCAGATGTATTTCCCTTCTCTGCTTATTTTCAGTAACTTCTGCCCTTGTACAGATGGATTTTTCACATGATCAATATTTAGTTGATCATGTGACTCCAGTCCTGAGGTTGAAAGGTCAAGAGTCAGAAACTTATATTGCTATAGGAAGGTATCTATGTTTAGTCTCATTAACTGCTAATGGCTGTAGCAGGAAACAATATTCATTCTAGACTCATTCTACTGCTCAGTCTAATCAAAACAGTAAATAAAAACCCCAATCAATAGTGATATCTGTTAATTGCAGTAATTTGCATATTGTATTTCCATTCAAAGTTTTAGTAAAATTAAAATATCTGTTGTGCAAAACTGTATTGTCCTTTATGATCCATTTTTGTTCTCATTCATACATAGATTAATATATTTTATTATTCTCCTAGTTATTGTCCAATCATTCATTTGTTCATTCCTTCATTCATTTTAATCTAACTTGTACTCTTTTACTTACCAACTTATATGCATATACCTGTTTGTTTGTCTGCTTCATTGTGCATTCATTTTAGCAAGACTGATTAGTGAAACTGAAAACTAAATCCATTAGATTATTAATGGCGATCTCAATATTAATTATTTGGTGGAAAGAAATAAGAAAAATCCAATGGTGCATATTTGTAATTAAACTGATACAACCACTGTGGATCTGTAATTAAATTGATACATCCATTATGGAGGAATTCCTTAAAATTATCTAAGTCTTTATCAAGCAAAAACTTATATGTGATTTAAAACTTTCTATGCATTAACTTTTTCTGACATAAAAATATGCTATGTGTGAAAACTGGCATAAAAGGTAAGTCATTCAACAAAATTAATGTATTGTAAATAATACAAGTCATTAGGGAATGTTGAGAAATACCTATGCATAGGCATTCCTTTTAACATTCCACTGGACTTTCTGTATTTATATATTCTAACCATGAACTTAATATTGAGGCTGGTAGATATTAAGCTGACTTATCTTCTGAGGTTTTTTTTGTAACTTCTGTTCCAGAAATAATATACCATTAGTTCACGATGAAAACTATGCACTTTACCAAGATATTAGAAAAAATAATATTACAATAAACGCTGGTGTGCCCATCCATCTTTAGAAAAATTCTAAAGCTTGATGTCATTTCAAAGTCCACAGTTAACCATTTAATAGCTAGACAAAAACTTGTACTAAACGTCTGACAGTTATATTATAAGTGTATATAGTCTTTTATTTTTATGTATTATACGAAGGAAGCCTATATTACTGAAATAACAATATATTTATGTCTAGTTCCTCTCACAACAAGATCACATTGTAACCACCCTTTATTTTTCAGTTGTATAACAGAGTAACCTTTTATCAGGCTGTAAGATAATTTCACCTCAGGAACATCATCTTCTCTGAACTCTATATAGCTGCCATGTTACAAAGTTTGTCCATAGGGTTTACGACTGCCCACAATGGCTATTTTAGTCACAAGGTCATAATGTGTTATGTCCCATATGCCTACCGTATTTACTTGCTTATAAGACGAGTCAAACTGCAAACAACAAAGATCCTGATCTTCCATATCACAATGTGCCTGCAGATGAGCATATATACTGTTTGTTCTGAGTATTCCTAACAACTGTACAGACCCAGATCTGCCGGTGCATTATGTGACGGCTGATTTGGGTCTTTGCAGTTCACAGTTGTACTCATCATATAAGCAAGTATAGATGGCAATTCTTAGCCTGCCCTATCTAAATTATCATCAAGGACCATCACTATGTAATTTTACTTCATGTACACCAAAAATACAGGGATTATAAAGTTTGCAAACTCTTCCACCCCTACAACATACGCTGCCTTGCTTGACGCTCAGCATTAAGAGGTTAGTGTTAGGACTGGTCAGCCTGGTGTCAGGATAATGTGACTGGGTGGGACATCATGCTACATGTCTGTGGCATGATGCCCCAGTGCTAGACATCACTATAAACTGCCACACTGCAGACATTACAGCGATATGACTAAAAAATTGTTAAATCTATGTTAAAAATCCAAATCACAACAACAACAACAACCCTACAACATACACCTCTCCCTTGAAAACTTGCAAGTAACTGGGTCCATAAGCATTGACAGCAAGTGCACGAGATAGCATGGAAAACAAGTTTTAGTTAACATTGACGGGGGTGGGGGAGGTACAAGGAATTTATGTCAACTCATGAGAACTTTGTCCAACACAAATATTAATATAAAGGTTTTTTAATGTTAATGGATGCTACATCTTAAAAGGTCAAAAAAGAGCTAATGCACTAATAATAAACTTTTAATGTAAAATTCAGTCTGACCAGGGCTTTCCTTATCAGCCAGAAGCCAGGTGATTTACCTGGCTACTTTAACATAACTACTGAAAAAAAACAAAAAAACCCCAAAAAAACAAAACAAAAACTATGCCCATTGGGGGAGGTACCCTGACCCCCCCCCTTTGGAAAGTCAACCTCCAACTTAAAATCTCTAAGGAGGTAAGTTTCTCTATCCCACTAGTATCAAAAAACTTCATTAAAAGATGTCTCAGTGAATGTGATACCAAAAAAGCTACAGGACTTGATCAGATTGGTCCATGACTCATTAAATCTTCTGCCTCTGCTATTTTTGACAGCATAACATTTATAATCAATTTAAGTATTGCAACCTCATCTGTCCCCAAAACACTGAAAACTGCAGAAGTAACTCCTATTCACAAATCTGGTTGGATGATGCTGATAACTACCGGCCAATCTCAATACTACCAAACTTGTCAAAACTGATTGAAAAACATGTCCATGACTCATTCATGTCATATTTAACCAAACACTTGCTGTTACACTCTAATAAATCGGGCTTTAGACAGAAACATTCATGTGAAACTGCCTTAATCTCCCTAACTGATAAATGGCTTCAAGCACTTGACCAAGGTAGAATAATGGGATCTGTATTTATAGATTTCAGGAAAACGTTTGACATGGTGGATCATGAAATCCTTTTGAAGAAACTAAAAATCTAGTCTTTATAGATTTCAAAAAGGCCTTTGATAGGGTATGGCATGCAGCCCTATGGGCAAATATGAGGAAGTACAACACCAGCTCAAACCTGGTGCAGGTTGTCGAGCACCTCTATGACAAAGCCACATGCTGTCCTCATCAATGGCAGCAGAGGAGATTGTTTTCAAACAACAGCTGGAGTCAAACAGGGATGTATACTATCGCCTACACTCTTCAACATTTTCCTGGAAAGGATCATGGAGGATGCCTTGCATGACCACAAGGGCACTGTCAGAATTAGACGAAGAACAATCGCAAACCTTCGCTTCGCAGATGATATTGATGGTTTAGCAGGACATGAAAAAGAACTGAGTGACTTGGTTGAATGCCTCGACACAACCTCCACAGCATACGGTATGGAGATTAGCGCCGAAAAAACCAAACTGATGACAAACAACACCAGTGGCATCAGTGCAAAAATAAAGGTCAGTGGACAGAAGCTGGAAAGAGTCACAAGCTTTAAGTACTTGGGATCAATTATCACATATGAGGGCTCCAAACCAGAACTACTTTGCAGGATTGCCCAGACAACAGCAACAATAACAAGATTGAGAACAATATGGAAAGACACCAACATTACTTTTGGTTCCAAAATAAGGTGGATGCACTTGATTGTCATATCTATCTTTCTGTATGCTTGTGAAACATGGACGCTCACATCAGATCTACAAAGAAGGATTCAAACCTTTGAAATGTGATGCCACCGAAGATCTTGGGCATCTCATACACTGACCATGTAACCAACGAAGAAGTCCACAACAGGATCCAATGAGCCATCGGATCCTATGAAGACCTCTTGACCACTGTAAAAAAGCACAAACTGTAGTGGTACAGTCATGTCTCAAGATCATCTGGACTGGCAAAAACAATCTTGCAAGGAACTGTGCGAGGGTGCAGAAGAGGCAGACAGAAAAAGAGGTGGGAAGACAACATTAAGGAGTGGACAGGCATGGGATTTGAAGACTCCCAAAGGGCAGAAGGGAAAGATGGAGAGAATTGGTTTTAAAGTCAACTGTGGTGCCCCAACGACCTCTTGGGTTAAGGGATTGATGATGATGATGAAAATCTACCAATGTGATGAAAGCACAGTTAGATGGTTTACTTTATACTTAAGTGAGAGAACACGACATGTTTATATAAATAATGTTTTGTCTGAACCTGGAACAATAAGATATGGAGTACCACAAGGCTCAATTCTAGGTCCATTACTATTTATTTTATTTATTAATGACCTACCAATTTTACTAAGGGACTCAGTATCATCTACAGATCTCTATGCAGATGACACAACATTGTCAGACATCCAAAACACAAAGCATGAACTTGAAATTTCTTTACAGAATGCCCTAAACAAACTGCACAACTGGTGCACATGCAATGGCATGGTGGTAAATACTGGTAAAACTAAAATATTACTTATCTCAACATGGCAAAAAAGGACAAATCTTAATAGTGATGAACTATGTCTGACATGGAAGGATAAAAATTTGCAAACAGTCTGTCATGATAGACTACTTGGTGTTTTGGTAGATAACCTATCATGGACTGAACATATCAAACATATCAGTAAAAAAGTCAATTCAAGTTTATGGCTTCTCAGTAGGATAAGACATTTTCTCCCTGAACGGCACAGAAAACTATTTTATAACAGTTACATACAACCCTATTTAGACTACTGTAATACAGTATGGGGTAATTCAAACAATAAAAACATAGCAAAGCTGGCACATCTTCAAAAAAGAGCATTTGGGCTAATATCAATCCAGAAACAAAACAAGGAAAATTTAGCTGGTAAGTTAAAAATATTACCTATTAAAGACCAAATCCAGCTGAGAAAAGCCAAATTAATGTACAGTATATCCAATAACAGTACTCCTGAATATTTACAATCACTATTCCAGTATTTGCTACCTGGCAATACTCCTCACCTGTGATCCATGTCTACCAAACAGCATAAAATTCCCAAACCAAATAAGGAATTACTTTTAAAAAGTTTCCAATACTCTGAAACTTTGCTCTGGAATAGTATTCCAGTTGAGATTAGAAATGCCCACTCCATTTCCTT
Source organism: Megalonaias nervosa (assembly GCA_016617855.1). Classification (NCBI taxonomy): domain Eukaryota; kingdom Metazoa; phylum Mollusca; class Bivalvia; order Unionida; family Unionidae; genus Megalonaias; species Megalonaias nervosa. The sequence continues at coordinate 27,670 of JAECUM010019879.1, forward strand.
CTTCCAAACCCAATATATCCACTTGCTTCAGAGATGCAGCTAAAATAAATAAATTCCTTTGTATGAGGGCCTCAAGGTAGATTAGTTCTTAGCTAATTGTGTTACCCTCTTTAAATAAAGTCATTATTGTTATTATTATAATGGAAGGCCCTACTGACACACAGTACTCACAAATTCATGCCTCCCTCCCTGTATTAGACCAGGAATATCCATCAGAAGAAAAGAAATGAACCAAAGCCTCAAAAATTGCCAGATACAAAAACATCAGTATAGTTGCACTAGTTCATTCCTCACAACAGATCACTACTTGTATACTGATAGCACACAGAAATGTGACTGAATGCAATTCCATTAACAAAATTTAGGACCAGTAAACATAATAAGTCCTTTATTGAAAACTCCATGATGATATGATCAGTCATTCAGGTGAAGTAGCAACAAGATTTTCAAGATGGCCACTGTGGTTGCCATATTGGAACTCCAGGTAGCAAAATTTTCATTTAGGACCAACTAGACTTCATAAGAAATATTCTGGCGAAAACACCATATTATAATTTTAACATATTGGAAATCAGATTGGCACCATTTTGATTAATGACCAACTGACATCACAAGAGATCTTTTAGTCAAAACCCCATTTTGATATGACCATTTCCTGAGTAGCAATAGGTGGTGCTCTATAGTTTCGTATTTTGCATAGGGTTAGATTTTTAAAGAAAGAGATTTTCCTAGGTTTTCCTCACTGGTTATACTGGCTATTTAAAAAAGACCCTGCATGGCTTAGGTATTGTTAAAAGAACTTTTAATTCCGCTTTGGTATATGATTGATGGGTGTAATTTGGATTATAGAATATACAGCTTGGCCTTACTTCAGATGTTCACCTATGAAAAAATTGCAAGCTCTGTCTGGTTATTTTCACTTCCTGGACTTCAATGGTAAAACATAAAAAAAGAGCTGCCAACTTTTTTATTCTACATTTTATATATTTAGTAATTTATTCACTTTATTTCAGAAACAAGTATTGTCTAGTATGGCAAATTTTATTTCCCTATTTTAATAACTGCTAAAGATGAGGTACTTTTGACTAATTCAGAATGATTTTTCAAGCAAATGGGAGCATACATTTTGGTTAACAGTGTACTTAGATCATATTCAATTTCTATATGTATACTGGTAATATTCAATGAAATTTCATCCACTGTACATGAGTAATGTAGATGTATGCCAACATTCTCTCCATTGTGCATGATGTAAATGCAAATAACTATACTTTACACCTGCCACTCTCTCAAAAGTTCATAACATCTGTTAAGCACCCCCAATAACAAGCTTTTCAAGATGGCTATTGTGCTGGCCATATTGGATGTCCAAGCAAAACCATTTTCATTTAGGACCAACTAGGCACCTTAAGAAGTCCTTTCATGAAAGCCCGATGTCAATATGATGTCTGTTCAGGACAAGTAACAATAACGATTTTCAAGAGTGGCTGCCATGGGGTTTATATTGGATATACATCTAAGAACAGCACCATTTTAATCTAGAACCAGCTATACATTATAGAAACTGTCTTCTGGTCAGAAACCCATGTTGATAACTGACTTACCATACATTCATTAAGATTAGTAACAACAACATGATTTTCAAGATGGCTGCTGTGGTGACCATACTGGACATCTGACCAAACCATTTGTATTTAAGACCAACCAGACCTTAGAATGAATGTGTGTGTAAAGTTTCATGGCATTCATTAAGATTAGAAAACAACATGATTTTCAAGATGGCTGCTGTGGTGACCATACTGGACATCTGACCAAACCATTTGTATTCAAGACCAACTAGACCTTAGAATGAATGTGTGTGTATAGTTTCATGGCATTCATTAAGATTAGAATCCTGCAAGTAGTTTAGGAAGAGTAGCAATAACAAACTTGTCCTAATGGACAGATGGACATCAGACAATCAACAAGGACAACAGACAAAAATCATCCTATATAAGATGAGAGATCATCCTATATGATCTGCAGAGTTAAGCATTAAGTTGAAATAGCACAAATCACACAAGCTTTGCCTCATTTGAAAATGAGGAAATCAGTTTTTACAGTGTATGCATTACTATCTGCTGAAAGTACACTAATTATATTTTAAAATATCACGAATTGAAAATCTTACTGCATGTGGGTTTTTTTTTTTAAATGTTTATAAATTACATCTGAAATTCATTAAGTGAAAATAGCAATGCAGAGCTAGCAATCTTGTGACATGCACATCAAAAGCAAGGCCCAGCTCTGTACTGATACCCAAATTAAGCCCAATCATTCCAACATTAAGATGAATAAAACTGCAGGAAAATCTGGGGAATACATTCACTTGAAATTTTTAACACTGTGGAAAAGTGCAAATCTCCAGTGTGTAAGTATTATTCTTCCAGATGTTAATGAAGCCTTTCTGAATTTTTCAAATGGCGAAGAGATCAAGACTTATTTCAAAGTACACTTGATTATATAGTTCTGTTGATCAAGTACCTATGTGAAATGGGTAAAAAACCTAGCTAGCATTGTAAGCAAAACTTTCTTGGTATTGTTGTAGATGTCTTGGGGTGATGGCTGCAATCTGATTAAAATCAGAGCTCCTTGGTCCTACGTGAAGATCTGAGAGCGACTGCTTAGGGTCATGTTCTGATGACCTATGCTATCATAATTGCTAATTTTATCAGCCATTCAGATGAAGTCTCATATCTTTGCATTTGGGAGACTGAGCTGTGTGGCTAAGAACATTAATGTGTGCCGAACAATTTGATTCACTTTCTGATTTTTGAAAGCTGCATTTCCACTGACTAATTTAAAGGTCACCAGAACATGACCCATAAGCGATCACTGTCAGATCTTCACCTGTGACAATGGAGATCTGACTTTAATCAGACTGGTGATGGCAGCTACATAGGAAATTAGCTGGTAGAGCAGACAAACTTTGTTGTGGTTAATTTTGGATGACATCACAGATGGTGTGACTTGTTGAGTACTGTATCCATTCTTTGCCTGAGTAAAACCAGTGTAAAGTAATATTTTGAGTTGGAAGAAATATTTTTGAAATTGTCATTGAAATGAAAATAATACTCAAAGCTTAGAGATTTTAAACAGTAAGTCCCATGACCAAGAACATCATTTTTTGTTCTTTTCCATAAGGGAGTAAGTGCATAGCACATAATTTACATTCTCAAATACTTGAAGAAAATAGTGGAGACCACAGTCACTTCAGGTGCCAATGTTTTCAAAATGGAAAGTGTATTCTTCTTTTGCATAACTTGCTTTACATATATACATGATCTGAAGACCTTATTTCACTATTATTTCAAGCACGCACAAACATCTGTAACTTGTACCAATGACAAAATTTATATTGACTGTGAATGCACCATCATAAATCATGGACTGTGCAGTGTTGTGCCTAGGACACACCATCACAAAAAGACTAATATTTTATTCAATGCCCTGCTAAAAATGTCCACATCAAGTCCTTTCAGGTGCACAGATTTTATCAGTTTTGATATTCATCTAATTTGTCTTGTTGAGAAGGTGTTTTAGGATGTTAAGAATTTAACTGATGAGGAAGAATTCATCTGATTGGGCACTCATACTGGAGTCCGGAGTTCAAATGGGAAATCTCACTTTTGGATGCAGCATCTTCCTGTGCACCTCTTTTGAATTCAAGTCAAGAAAATGAGAGAGAACCTATAAATGGAACTGAGACCTAATAATAAAGCATTCCATCTGTATACTTGTGTGGTTATCTGCCTCTATGATACTGACAGCACTGCACTTGGCAGGTATCAGCTAGAAGCCAGCTGTATAGGTGTATGGCATGTTTTTCCCAAATGGCAGTCTTGTTCTCTTATGATGTATAGAAAGGGTCATCATTACAGATAGCAGGTCACATCCTGGGTTTTCAACACTTTACCACTCACATTTTTTAGCATCCAATTCGGTAAATTTCCCGTGTGCATTCTTCCCTGCCATTTCAGGCAACATTAAAAATGGATGCTTATTATTGGCTCCATACAAGATCCTTTCTTTCTCGATTTCCATTTTGCAAAGCACTGTTCCAATGAATTTACTTTATTTGTGTTTTTTAAAAAAGTATTAAAGAGAATGCAGCATCAACATAGATACAGTCAACACCCCATCCCCAACAAAACCATACTTTTTTTTAATACTAAATTAAACCAGGTTTGGTTTGTTGATTTAAAGGCACACTGAACACATTATTGGCTATATCATGCATAAGAAATGGGAGCTAAGTCAGTCTCCCAATGAGTCAATGAGGCAGGGATCTTGGCAGGTACTGAACCAGTGACCCTTGGATTATTAGAAGAACACTGTACAAACTTAACTACCATGACTCAACTAATTTTCTAACTGAACTTAAGACTATGCCATTTGTATACATGTATACAAACTTTGCATTAGTGATTGCGCAAATCACCAAAGATAATTAAAATTATCAGGCTGCCATTCATTTCAACAGATTTGACAATAGAAAATTCAAGAGCTTGTTCTGCTGGAAGATGCGGATGTCTGCCAGTGTAACATTTCCTTCTTAGCATAAACCAAACAAACAAACAGTGAAAAATGCACATTAAACAATAAATCAAATTTTCATTGGTTTCAACAGAAACTTTGTTCAGAAAGAGGTGGAGTACATAAAATATGATATTAATCAATAATGAGTAAAGACTAAAGCTGACTAGGAGCCTGCTCGGGAACACAAACTTTTATAGCACATCCCTTTCCTGGTACACTAGCCTAGATACCCAGACATGGCAGTATTTTTTCCAAGCAAAATCGGGCAACTTTTTGGAAATTTTTTTTTAAACACCAATGTAGTATCATATTACCCTACACTTGTTTCTGAAGTAGCTTCCATAGCAACCATGAAAATGTTATTTCTGACCACTTGATGTTAGTTAGCATCAAAATTTTATTTTCTATATTAAATATAAAGCATGTTATGTGAAAAGAAAATTGCAAATATGATCCAATGTTAAGCTCTTTGGTATTCAACAAAATATACCATATATACTCGCTTATAAGTTTAGTTAAACAGCAAACAATAAAGATCCTGATGTGCCATAGCATAATGAGCCTGCATATCAAGGTCTATACTGTTTGTTCCACTGATTATTCATGACAAACTGGACAGACCCAGATCTGCTGGTGCATTATCCAATGCCAGATCTTGGTATGTGCAGTCTGCAGTTGTTCTCGTTTTATAATCAAGTATATATGGTACATGCCTTAATAAACACACACCCCTCTTTTGTCCCAAAAAATCTGAGATAACACCTTTATTCATGTACATGTTTTAATTATATTATGACGAGGTTGTTAAGTGATTTATAAAACCTGTGTGAAACATCATGATTTTCACAGAAATTGCCATAATGCATGCAATTTGTTTGGGGGGGGGGGGCAGCTCATTACCACTTACCTTACCATCATGCATGCCTGGTGTTTCATTACCACTTACCTTACCATTACCTTACCATCATGCATGCCTGGTGTTTCATTACCACTTACCTTACCATCATGCATGCCTGGTGTTTCATTACCACTTACCTTACCATCATGCATGCCTGGTGTTTCATTACCACTTAATTATGCATGCCTAGGGTCTCATTACCACTTATCATCATGCATGCCTGAGGTCTCATTACTACTGAACTTAGTAGGTTAAATCAGTGCCAAAAATAAGATTTCACATCTATTTATTGTGTGTGACCATACTGGGAAAGTGCACCTCCAAAGATGAGAGCACTCAACATAGTCAAAGGGAGCTCACTCTTCTAATATGTACATACATGTACATGTGATTGTGGCATTCTGACATCGCTGGTGTGAGCTTGTTAGATCTATGTTGAGAATAACTTCATAAAATTTAACCCAATATAAAAATTCGAAAGCACACGGTGAGAATATTACATCAAGTACAATAATCATATATATGGAAGCTTTAAACAATGAAAATTTTAGAACTTAGTGCGAAGGATGAGCTGGCATGTGTTCCAAAGACAGCAAGATTTTAGTAGCACTGCGGACAATTAACTTAGTCTGCAAAATCCCAATGGCTATGAATCTAATGTACCAAGATTCATGCAGATTTTCATTAAAAGATTGGACGTTACAAGGTAAAGATTAAGCTATGTTCTAAAGTCTGTAATTTTATTGAATTTGGAATGATTACACGATGATCAACAGCAATACTGCTAGTAAACTGTATCTATTTTTGTGCAAGTTCTTTGGCAAGTTCATTGATGCGGTTTTGCATTTTACAGCATTGCATTGTAAGTTGGTTACTTAGTGCCAAGGCAATCAGAGTAAAGTGCTTTGCCCATGGACAAGCCATGGAAGCCGATTCAGGCTGATCCGATGGCAACCCACACCCTTTTGGTTTTGAGTCTGGCACACTAACCACATTGCCAATGTGACTCTTCAGGATAACCAATTAAAATTAATTGGTTAATTAATGCTGCTAAACATACAAAATTGACAAATTTACAGCACTGCAGAAAAACTAAGAAAAACACAACCAATGACAAAAATAGGTCCTTATCCTGAACTGTCACCAGCTTTTTTTCTGAAAGGTGACAAATTAAAAAACTTACTGCTGAAAAATGGGTAGATTTTTATCTGACCAGCACATGGCTGCTGTCACATTTCACAAACCCAACAAATTATGAAATTTTCACCCCAAAACGGGAACAGAATTGCATTGCAAAATATGCAAACATATGCATTTACTATATCTGTTGTGCTAGATAAATACCGTCTATGCTCACCAATAGGTCAGATCCAACTGCACAGATCAGATCAACCCATTGCATGATGCTCTGGCGGATCAGGCTCTATGTTGTTTCCAGTTCGACCCAACATATAGGCAAGTATATAAGGTAACCATTTCCTCATTTTCAATGCGGCCCTCCGAGTGGTCTAAGGTGCTTGCATTACAAATCACTGACATCTCATCTCTGTCCATATGGGTTCAAGTCTTGGCTTGGCCAACATGGGTATGTAAGAAGGCTTGCCAGTATCTTCCTGTGGTAGTTCCAGGTTCTTTTTCCAAGTTCTTCCTTCATCAAATATACTGTTTGCCATGAATAGCCTTGCTGAAAATGGCACTAAATCCCCACCACACCCCCAAAACAACCAAACCAAACCAATCATATTGAACATTTTGCTGAGATGTAAGCTAAGGAATCTTATTTATTACCAAGTAGCTGAAATGTAACTCGAAGGTGTGCAGATCAATAATCTACCCCAAGTTTGGTATCTATTGTACAAGATAAATATGCATTACCCCTTCATGCACAACATTTTCAGGTGATGAAAGGATTGGAAAGTATTGGAACATATGTACAGTAAACACCTGATTTATGCATATTCATCCTACCCGCATCATGTTTACATGAATATTAATATTAATAACAAGGAGAAAAATACAAACTGAGATGCTCATCATTCGTGTATATATTTTTTTAATGAAGATTCAGCTCCCCACGGATGGATGAATTTGAGTTGTGCAAATCTGATATAAGCAAGGTTTCCCAAAACACAATATATGCATACATCAGCAGTTTACTGTATTAGTTACTATTTGAAATACATGTACATGTATTACCAAAAGATGTGTACATCTCGATCAAGAGTTAATCATTAGTATCACATTTTGGCTATGCAAGAGTTTACTTATATAGTAAAAATATTTACTATGGTCATCTGATGTTAGGTTTGACACTACTTCAGCTTTTACTTTAGAAACAATTAGTGACAGAGTACTTTTTTCCATAAATTTCTATAACCATTACCTCATGATAGATATTTAACTAAGAGTAATGTCCAAGAAAATAACTTCCATCCTGTAAATATATATTTGATTTCTGATTGCTTGGATCCTTATCTAATCTGTTTCTTAACAAGCTAAATACTGTACTCCAACACGTTACAAGTGATCAGACTTAAGCAGTCAAATGACATCTAGCTTTCTCTAAGTGATCTGGTACTACATTGTATAAAATAGCAAAAGATTGGAATTTACAACTTCTACTTTACCAATTTTGAGTCCAATACCAGACTCATATGGGATTAGTAGAGAAGCCCTGAAAAACCACTTAGCATGCTATTGTCTAACATACCGAGGTTTACCACAAAAAGCACTTTGCTGAGATGAGAGGCACTTGGTTTGGGTTCAATTTGACAAAAACTGGTACTTAGACTTTCCATATACTGACAGACCCTGGAAATGAACTATGACTAACTAAAAGTAAGATTTAAATTCACTATATATATCTTTAATAAATTTATTTTGGAACATGGCCTTTCAAGTACAAACAACATGAAACAGTATATTTTTATGTGTACCAAGATCTTTTTTTTAAAAAAGAATGATATATATATATATATATATATATATATATATATATATATATATATATATATATATATATGTATGTATGTATGTATATGTATATATATATCTTTTTTGTTGCAGAATATTTTTTTACCAGACCTCCTGAATGAAGAAATCTGCTAATGCAAACTTCATGTTGTGTTGATGCTCTTAACAAACAAGGTGGAAAAAAAACCTTTCAATTCTTTAGAAAAAAAAAAAAAAACAAACAAGACAAGTACAAACATTTCAGAACAAAAACAAAATGGAAGAAACAACTGTTATCAATGATGGTTTCCAATTTCAACAAAACACATGGTACTTGTAAAGTACATGTCCTCTTCATCACAAGCATTATGTGATGAAGCAATGGAAAATGTATCAACTTGTGATACATACATGAATACTATCTTTTGAATCTGAAATGAAAACATTTTTTTCCTCAAAAAGCTGTAACTCAATAAACACAAATTAAGTAACTACAGTCAACGTATTGCCATAAGGCAGATACAGGCATCAACATTCATTACCTGTTAACATTTAATGCCTTCAAGCAACTAGTTAAAAAAAATTTTGTGAAGTACAGAAAAGCTCAAATTATTGTTGTACACTAAAACAGTATAAAATTAATAATGCTTTAGAAAATAGTAATTTTCTGCTTCAATTTTAATTTTCAAGTTACCTTGTTTTATGCTCATAAAAATAAAAAACAAAGAACCAGTATTCCAAATACACTACAGTATTTCAAGAACTTGAAACAAAAAATATAAATTTTTTTCCCTCAGGAATCACTTGTGCAAATGTAAGCTTAAAATGAAAAGCCTGCTGTAAGGTGGTAATTGGGATATATAACTTGCTATAAGGTGGTAAGTGGTGTCTATAACCTGTTATAAGGTGGTAACTGGAGTCTGTAACTGCTGACCATGTTGTGTATTGAAATGTAGTATGGAGAGAATGACAACAAATTCAATGAATGCATGTACATGTGCTGGTGGTGGTGGAATAAATGAAATGTCAGTCAAATGTAAAGTAACGATTTTACTAACTTCCAGTTTATATAATTATTGTACTATGATATTACTAACAACCAATATATACAGCAATCAGAATTATGACGGTTCCATGCTTCATAAATATGAATCATTGGTGAGGAATAACATTATTGGCAATATGATAAGGTTACTTTGATCTGTTTACCAGCTTGTCTGATGTTTCAAGTAATGTCCTGGAATAAGTCTAGGTAATGTCTGGGAATAAGGGCCATAAATGAGTCATATCCAGGAATAAGGGATATTTTGAGTAATGTCTGGGAATAAGGGCCATTCTGAGTCATATCCAGGAATAAGGGATATTTTGAGCAATGTCTGGGAAAAATGGCCATTCTGAGTCATGTCCAGGAATAAGGAATATTTTGAGTAATGTCTGGGAATAAGGGCCATTTTGAGTCATGTCCAGGAATAAGGAATATTTTGAGCAATGTCTGGGAATAAGGGCCATTCTGAGTCATATCCAGGAATAAGGAATATTTTGTGCAATGTCTGGGAATAAGAGCCATTTTGAGCAATGTCTGGGAATAAGGGCCATTTTGAGTCATGTCCAGGAATAAGGGATATTTTAAGCAATGTTTGGGAATAAGAGCCATTTTGAGCAATGTCTGGGAATAATGGCCATTTTAAGTCTGGGAACACATGCCATTTTGAGTCATGTCTGGGAATAAGAGCCATTTTGACTGAAGTCAAAGAATAATGGACATGTAAGACAAAAAATGAGTTATGATGCAACCATGCTGGTTATAATCTGAGGTAAAGCCCAAAAGTCCCATGTTACCTATCTTATGAAAAGAATCAGTTATAGTAACATGTATGTAAAAAGTTAACCTCAACACAATGGAACAAGTTACTGTTTGCCTTTTATCAGACTCACCTGAAAAATTTCATTTCTACAGGAAAAGCTTTGGCAGTGAGTGGTTAGTACATGCATATGCTGGACTCGTAACCCTAAAATGGTTTGGGTTCAAATCGTACCATTGCATCAATCTTCGCTGTCACAGCACATCATTTGCAAGGTTCTTTATTACAATTACCTTGGAACTATATAACCTTTTTGTGCTGCATGTTATTACAACCATCCATGAAAAGTGCTGAAGATACTCTTTGCTTCAAAGCTGATTATAGATTACAGCTGTGGCACTATGAAAAAGTATTTGAAATTCCTAGTTTTCACAACATCTGAAGTGATCTCCAACCTATTACAGTGTTCTGTACCAAGAGATCCATGCAAAGCTCTATTATCCTTCCCATACTAACTAGGTGTACATGCAGTCACATAAATGCACCCCCCCATTCTTGAGGCATATTGTTTCTGAACATGTTTTTCTTGGTAAATGCATACATCCCCCCACCTCCAAAACAGTGGAAGCAATAAATGACTGGACTGCTTCCCACACATCTGTGAATGTCCATCAGTACTGTTAAAAAGGGTCACACAAGTACTAAATAAACATTCTGATTTCTGAAAAGAGCTTGATTTTGACCATTTTTTGCAAGATATTTCCATAAAAAATGAACCCAAAGAAAATAGTAAAACCTTACTGAATATGTATGCCAACCATAAATTAAACCTACATTGTGTCAATAATGTGTCAAAGCATGATAGGAAGAGAAGAGATGATAAGCTCAAAATATCCTTTTTTGACAATTAAAAAAAAAAAAAATTCCCCAAAATGGGAAAGAGGACCCCCCCCCCAAATAAAACCACAACCACACTATGCACGTACACAAACCCCATATCAGCCTGCAGTTTAAATAAAATCCTCCAATCCGCATTGAAGTGATAATGAATTTAATTCTAAAAATACCCTGCCTATTCAAAAGAAAATTTTCAAGAAATATTTCCAAAAATTAGCCAGACTAACAAAATTAACCTTATTGCACGTTACATGCCAGCCCTGTGTATAATAGAGTATCTTGAATGGCACATTACATGCCAGTCCTGTGTATAATAGAGTATCTTGAATGGCACATTACATGCCAGTCCTGTGTATAATAGAGTATCTTGAATGGCACATTACATGCCAGTCCTGTGTATAATAGAGTATCCTGAATGGCACATTACATGCCAGTCCTGTGTATAATAGAGTATCTTCAATGGCACATTACATGCCAGTCCTGTGTATAATAGAGTATCTTGAATGGCACATTACATGCCAGCCCTGTGTATAATAGAGTATCTTGAATGGCACATTACATGCCAGTCCTGTGTATAATAGAGTATCTTGAATGGCACATTACATGCCAGACCTGTGTTTAATAGAGTATCCTGAATGGCACATTACATGCCAGTCCTGTGTATAATAGAGTATCTTGAATGGCACATTACATGCCAGTCCTGTGTATGATAGAGTATCTTGAATGGCACATTACATGCCAGACCTGAGTTTAATAGTCCTCTATGCAGGCACTAGAAGCATGTCGATGACTATAAAGAGATTCTTGACCAATGGGTCTCAATGACCTGGACTGCTGAAATAAAAGTCCCTATGGAACAAACAGTACTTTCTTGTTGGACTAAAAATTATCATGACCATCTGCCATCAAAATAATGACCATCTGCCTCAAAATACTGACCATCTGCCTCAAAATAACAGAATCTGTAAGTTTCTTTATTACCCTAAATGCAAGCCATCCATCAATCTTGATTAAAGAACTTGTTCAAAGTCATTCCGCCAAATTCCATTTTTATTTGGGCCACAATGACCTTGTCCTTTGAGTCAAAAATCAATGGGACTCTCTAAACCTAAAGTGCAAACCCTTAACAAACATTGGATAAGGTACTTTGTCTAGAAATAAACTTGCAAGACAAAAAACAATTTTTCCAACTTGCAGTAAAAATAACCTTTACCTTTGGTTTCTTTTTCACCTTAAATGCAAGTAATCTACAAACTCTCGTGAAGGTATTCAGTCAAGAACTAAAATTCTTGTACAGAAATTACTTTTCTTCTTTCAGTCAGAATGACCTTGACCTCTGACCTCCCAATCATAAGGTTTCTTCCTTATCAAAGTGCAAGCGACCCATGAAAATTGGTCCAGGTCAGTGATGTAAAAAGAATGCTATTGTGCAGAAACTTTTTTCTTTCAGTCAGAGTGATTTTGACCTTTGATTCCAAAATCAACAGGCTTCTTCCTTACCCCAAGTGAGAGTTATCCACAAAGTATGGTCTAGGTATGAAATGTAATTGTGCAGAAATCATTTTTCTCCTTTCAGTCAAAGTGAACTTAGCCTTTGACCTTTTATCTAAAAAATGATAGGGTTCTTCCAAAAAGTGCAAGCCATCCACAAAGTTTAGTATCTGTAGATAATGGAGACCTGAATTTTTTGTGTGGAAAAGGAAATGTTAAGGGACATATGGACGGATTGAGTCATAACATAGTATGCTCGACCAGAAGGTGGACAAATAAAGAAAGAATTGGGGGTGGGGGGCCCTGGGAGACCAAGCTCTAATGGCAAGCAACTTAATGGACAAATTCACATCAGCATAAGGTGATAAGAAGGCTATTTAAAGAATATTTTATAAATATATTTTCATACAACTTTAAATCAGCCTCTGCAGGTGAAAATGATACAGAATGCACTCATGGACTAATGGGCTATGGTTGAGACTTCTAGTGGACACCAGAGCAATCTTCTTTATCAGATTTGATTTATTACAAATGGATATTTTGAGGTTGTTTTTGTTTCTTTAATTAAATGAGTACTTCCTTCCTGGACACTTTCTCAGCTTCAAAGAAGCGTACCCATCAAGCACAATGTAAACTGGATGGTGTGTCTGACATTATTAGAGGTCTATGAAGAGAAAGATTGATTAAAATAGAAGAACAGTGAACCAGGATTGCATAATGTAAAGAGAAAAAGTGTAAAGGACAAAAATTTATTTTTATTGATGACACGATTTCACCTTTCCAAATTTTTTGCATTTTAAGTTAAGGGGGTAGGTGTGACGAACTGAATCATGCAAAAAAGCTGTTTTAAAGCAAAAGGTGAGATCTAATAGGCAATGACAATGAATCTTAAATATGTGATGTATGTGTGTGTATGTAGTCATCCTTCATAAGATAGACATGTGCACATACACCTGACAGTGCTTGGGCATCTTTCACAAGATAGACACATGTACATACACCTGACAGTGCTTGGACATCTTTCACAAGATAGACACATGTACATACACCTGACAGTGCTTGGGCATCCTTCACAAGATAGACACATGTACATACACCTGACAGTGCTTGGACATCCTTCACAAGATAGACACATGTACATACACCTGACAGTGCTTGGGCATCTTTCATAAGATAGACATGTGCGCATACACCTGACAGTGCTTGGGCATCCTTCACAAGATAGACATGTGCGCATACACCTGACAGTGCTTGGGCATCTTTCACAAGATAGACACATGTACATACACCTGACAGTGCTTGGACATCCTTCACAAGATAGACACATGTACATACACCTGACAGTGCTTGGGCATCCTTCACAAGATAGACACATGTACATACACCTGACAGTGCTTGGGCATCTTTCATAAGATAGACATGTGCACATACACCTGACAGTGCTTGGGCATCTTTCATAAGATAGACATGTGCGCATACACCTGACAGTGCTTGGGCATCTTTCACAAGATAGACACATGTACATACACCTGACAGTGCTTGGACATCTTTCACAAGATAGTTACGTGCACATACACCTGACAGTGTTTGGACATCCTTCACAAGACAGTCATGTGGCTGTGCACATACACCCGACAGTGCTTGGAAATCTTTCACAATATACACACGCGCACATACACCAAACACTACTTGGACATCCTTCACAAGACATATGTACATACACTGGACACTGCTTGGACATACTTCTTAAGACAGACATGTGCACATTACACCTGATTGTGCTTGGGCATCATTCGCAAGATAGACATATGCACAGATACCTGACAGTGCTTGGACATCCTTCACAACACACATGCACATACATTGGACACTGCTTAAACATACTCCACACCACAGACATGTGCACATACACCAGACACTGCTTGAACATCTTCCACAAGACATACATGTGCAGATACACTGCTTGGACATCCTTTACAAGCCAGACATAAATTTTATATTTCCGGTGTACATGCACCAGACACTACGTGCATGTAGGTTTGATAATAGGTTATTTAGTGCCAAGGCAATTTGATCTAATGTGCCTTGCCCAAAGACACCCTTGTACCCAATCTGAACTGATCTAATGGTAGAATCTGAACCCACATCCATTTGATTGCAAGTCTGACTCACTAACCTCAAAGCCACCATGGTTACACCTGATATTAATTGCCTCTTATGCATTGCAGCCTGCATTTTTTTAATTCTGACTAGATCTGAGGGCTGGACAGGTGTGTGTTTATCAGTTAAAAAACCAGTTTTCTGAAATTAGTATTTTGAATTGTAGCACCTAAAATCAGGGGTATTCAAAGAGATTGTAAATGTGCAGTTAGTTAAAATTATCCCAGGGATCACAACTGCTTTGGTAAAGCATACAGGAAGCATTTATGTGGTCCAATACTGCATTGTTTATCGCATGTGCAAAATTCAAGTAACTGCTGACCAATCCTATCAATATGACTAAATTGTACCATGTCTTTGGAGGGTACTACAGTTGGCGAAAGTAAGCTGTAGTGATCACATACACTTTGTGTATACAGTAAAGAAATTTGATGTATGTGTTCATATTTGAGACCACCAGAGACAGAAGTTACATGTAGGTAGAAGTGCCATGCATGTACAGTGGGACCCCGCTGTAGCACACTCCGTTATAACACGAATTTGGATATAACACGGTCGTGGCATGGCTCCCGAAATTTCATTTACCTTATTAACTTGTAAAAAAAAAAATTCTCATAAGTACGAAAAATAAAATATGTAAAAAGTTTTATTATCATTTTGGAGAAGAGATTGCATATAAATTCGAATATAAGACGATTGTGGCGTGGTTCCTGAAATATCATATACATGTATTATTCTTGTACACAGAAAATATTTCTTCTTTGGGGAGGTAATCGCGTATGGATTCGAATATAAAACAATCGTGGCGTGGCTCCTAAAAATTTTTAATTTATCCAATTTCTTACAGTTTTGTGCCAAAATAAACATCGGAAATACGAGTTTCTGAACCAATGGCTGGGCCTTTTGAGAACTTTGATCTTTGTTTATTGTTGAAAAATGACAGCTCATAAGTGTTAATCTTATTATTACTGATCCATGAGCAATGAAGCCATCAAGTCTACTTTGTGTTTGTCTTCAATGCATTCTGTATACAATCGTTGCTCAAACAATATCCAACATATGTTCTCTAAACTGACTTCACAACTAAGCAACAAACAATGCGGCGGTTGATAAAAGATTCTCACCTGAATTTATAGATCAATTAATTTAAGTACATTGCTCATCATCAAAGTCAACTGCCGAGCTAAACTTGTTCAAATTATGGGGCAACGATTTACAAAACATCAAAGAAACGAAAGCCGCCAACATGTGCGCGTGGCTTGGCGGTGTTGTTTTATGCAATCAGTTGTCCAGTGAATAATGTTGTCCACTTCCTAATATCAGTTTTTAGACTGAATTATAGAAGAGAACTTGTGAAAAAGATTGTTTGCGATGAAACCTCCGTCCAGGCGACACCACAAAGTTTAAATCTTAAAGAAGTAATGTACCTCGGCGGCAAATCTTGGGATGCCATTACGCCCAGATGCATTGAGAAATGCTGGGAAAAAGGGCTTGGGGCAGCATTTACTATTACTCAGGATAACAGCGGTGATGATGATGATAGTTTATTGGATGGATTTTCTGAGAATGATGTGTTCGAGGCTGAGAGGGCATTTGGGAAGCTCATGCAGTCACGCGATCGTGTTAATGAATGGCTCAATTTTGATAATGACTGCCCAGTTGCAGATCACGTTTCGGATGCAGAAATTGTTCAAAATATTATGTTCAATAACACCAATGGCGATGATGACAATGGTGATGCTTCTGATGACACTGAGGACACCACACCTGAGGATAATCCACCGTCAGCAACAGAAGCAGTCAAAAATTTAGAGTGTGCTTTGAGATGGATGGAGACGCAAGATATTGACTATGTTCGAATTCTTCAGTTAAGAAATATGATTGACTTTGCGAAGAGCAAACATGACAGTAGCAGAAAGCAGCTGAAAATCACTGAGTTTTTCAAACAATAATAAAGTATTACAATTCACGGATGAGAAAATTTAGCAGTATGAAATTTATACAGACACGGTTTTTTAACCTTCGGACGTACTGTTCCATCATTCAGTACATAATATTTCCTATTTATTTTTCCACTGAATTCAGTCACATAATGATCTGTGACAAAATTATTGAATATTTTAAATCTGTGTGCGGATATTTTTGATGGAAATACTTGTATTGTGGATTCAATGTATGTGATTCGATTCACGGGTGAGTACACGGTGTTGATACTCTATTCATGCTATTGATTAGATATGTATATATAAACTATACACGTGTATGTACCAATGCATGGTTCTCTGAATAAAGAAATATATTATATATGCAATCTCTGTTATCACTGCAGGTATTTTCTCATTTAATATACATTGATTTAAAATGGTAATTATACCAATGAAACACACGTTTCTGCACCCGTTTTCATTACCACCCCCACCCCACCCCCGCTAACCCTGCAGATTTGTTGGTACTGTACATGGTTGCTTATAACATGGTTCGGTTCATAACACGGTCGGGTTCTATGGCTCCCAACTACCGTGTTATAGCGGGGTCGCACTGTATTTGTAATGCTCTACTGACACTGTTGTACTTATGGTCAGGAAACTTCAGGCATGTATTCCCCTTTATCACTTGTGTTAGCATTCATTAAAAAGTAAACTGTGGTTGTACTGACTGATTTTCTTGCTAAATTTTAAATGTGGAGTTTTTGGATTATGTACTAGTGAAGTAGGTGAGACATTAACATTTTACCAAATTTCTTGTTGGTTAATCCCCTTTTCAATAAATTTTATAAGTATGCAATTAATCCAAACAAACTGCAATGACCCAGATCTGCCAAAGCATTAGACCAAACAAAAAAATTGTTTCCGGTTGGCTGACTATCCCTGTTTCTCACAGCTGACTATAGCACTTTTTCCCCCCATTGCAAATCCCCCCATAGAATCACATTATATATATATATATATATATATATATATATATATATATATATATATATATATATATATATATATATATACATACACACACTTAAAAAAAAAAACCTGCCTAATTTTAAAACCAGTTTAATAGGAAACACAAATAATTTTGTTTTTGCCTTACATGATGGCAGATCTGGATCTAGGTAGTTTTAAGTTAAATCTGACTTGTACACAAGTAGTTTGTGTATATACAGTACACCTATGATTCTCAATAAAATTCTTTACACATGCAATTTTCTTTCAAATGCAACATGTGCCATTAGTCAGGGCCTTTCATCAGATTTCAAGTTGGAGGGTGACTTGCCAAAGTGGGGGTTGGGGTTGGGGGGGTTGGACCTCCCCAAATAGGAATACAGGTTGTTTTTTTGTTTTTTAAATGAAGCCGGGTGTAAAGTAAAAATAACCAGGTAAACCATCCGGCTCCCAGCTGACAAGGAAAGCCCTGCTGACAGTACATAAAATGCCTCTTGGATAAGACCTGAAGATGCAGTAAAGGAAGTGCTATGATCATATTTCATTCCAAGTATAGACTATCAAACTGTTATCAATTATAAGCATTCATGATGCGAAAATACAGATTGATTTTTTTAAAATGGGAACAGTGTGTATATGTTTTTACATGTATGGACAGTTGATATACATGGCACCATGGTGTCCTCTCCTGGTCCTTACCAAAAGTACCAATGTTGTTCTTAAAGATTATCAGAAGTGACAGACGAGGGAAGACTGGCTTTCAATTGATCCACCTAACAGAGAACTGAACCAGCTCTAGGAACTGAGATGAAAAATGGAGTACAACGGAATACACTTCCTGGCATATAGGTCATGGAGTGCAAACACTGCCATGTAAATGTGTTATGTTGTAGGCAGTACACCGCAGAAGATTCAGGCAAAAGAAATGCAACTTGGATTGGTAACAAATAATATACAAGTGTTAAAGTTTTAATGCCTAATTTGAATAAAATGAATTCCTGTACTTGACAACATAAATAATAAGAAAATTCAGTCAAAGGAACAGTTGAACTATTCTGCATTAAAAACATCAATATACAGATGGATCTAAATGTATATTCATGTAAATATGACTTCTAAATTGTCTTTAATTTACCATATACTTTATTATTTATGTATTTGGATGTAAATAATAATAATAATAATAATAATAATAATAATAACAATAATAATAACTATCCGATCATTATGAAAAATAAATATTTGTAGTAACTATATGGAAATGCAACATCACTAAGCTGGGTCACAACTAGAGTCAGCTCAAGAGAATGGCACAGGACAGAAGTCTCTGGCGATCTTTTGTGGGCTGCCTATACCCCAGCAGGAGTGACGGGCATAACTAACTAACTATATGGAAATGCAAAATTCTCTGCATGAAAAAAATTAAAGGGAAAAACTAGATAATTATGAATTTCTGGATGTATGAAAAATTCAATGTTATCAAGACAACTACACATTAATCTAGATACCATATATAATCATTTAAAGGTCATCCAACTGCAAACTGCATAGATCCAGATCTGCCACTGCATAATGCACTGACAGATTTGGGTCTATGCTGTTTGTTAGAAATAATCAGTAGAACAAGAAAAACATACCCTGATCTGCAGGCACATTATGTAACAGCAGATCAGGGTCTATGTTGTTTGCAGATGGACCAGGCTTATAACTGAGTATATATGGTACATGGTGGTAAGATGAAACCATTTCAATGATACAATGATGTATACACACATCAATATAAGAAGTGAAGATTCAATACAAAACAATAATATTTACAATATACATGTTACTAAAAATCTTCAGCAACCAGGAATAATTATTAGTCATTTGCCTTTTTATTCTTTAAATTGAGAGTTGATCAGAGTGAGCCTTCATAGGAACAGACACTTAAAATGTGTGTCAGTAAGAAAAAAAAACCCATTATTGACAACACCCACTCTACTTACACAAATGAATACAAGGTAACTAACTTGTGTGGTTCAAAATCAGGACCTCCACTACTCAATTCTGTGCTAATTTTTCATCTTGTCACATGTTTAGCCAGTGATAACATAAAGGCGACATTCCAAACTTGTTCCCCCAAGTATGATTTAAGTCAGTGGTTCCCAACACCCAGGTTGCAACACAAATAAGGGTCGAAAGGACATTTGGGAGGGTTACAGAGGGTCACCAGGATTATTTTCAGGGTGGCAATACTTATCAAAATGAGGAAACGGGGTCATGAAGATCAGTAAAAAATACTTTGGGATCATGACCAAAAAAGGTTGGCATTTAAGTACTCTGCTGATTACTTATATACTTTTATGCCAAGATTTTGTGCTGCTTCATATCTTGAATCAAATTTGGAGGCCTTCACTAATCTTCTCACGCAGTAAAATATGCTACATTCAGTTATGATTGGTGGTTATTACTTGCTCCAGCCCAGAATAATCAATAACGACCAACCAGAACTAATTTAGCTTATTCACTGTGGCACACCGAAAAGTGTAGGCATTCACTCAATTGAAAGAGATACAAAGGAACAAAGAAATTTTGCATAAAAGTTGCTATGAAATGTTCAGTAACTATTAAATATTCAGTCACGTATACATATGTACCAAGATATATATATAAAGAAATTAATGTCAGAATAAAAAGAGCATTTATAATTAATAATAATAATAGTCATAATAATAATTACCTTTATCACTGTAACATAAGCAACTGGCCCAAATTACATAAATGAAGATATGGCACAACCCGTAAACCAAGCAATTCTTGAAGAATCACAATGACTCAAACATTCAGATTTAGAGATTTAGCAAGATATTAGTGGGAGATCAATATTATTGCTAATTCTCTGCATAAAGTTACAGAACTTAATGTAATTTGCATTATAGTAAATATTCGAAGATAAACAAGCATTTCTTACGCTAGTATTATACAATGGAGCATTTAACACCAACGTAAGGCACACCTTCCATCTCACAACAAAAATGGCATCAACATAGGGGACATTTTAAATTCTACCTATATTTACTATTATAGGAAAATTTTCATTTCTGAACATACACAGCACACAAACCCTATAAGAAAAGTTTAAATTATCTATACAGCTTTACAGCTGAAGCTGTTTCTGATCTTATTAAAGAATCGTAATAGATCCACTGAATTTAAATCTCCATTTAGTTCCTGCAGAAAAACACTGTCATATCGTTGTTTAAATATAATGAAAAAATATACTTAACCACCCCTTGATTTAGGTAAACCTCTTCTGCCCATGTGAAAATAATGCATTTTTAACCTGTCTGCCCAACATACATGGTGTTCACCCTAAGTCAACTGTAGATTAAAACCAAGGATGCACAGAGGATCCTAAGGACAGATGTTGTGTCCCCTGTCCTCCAAATCTGGGGGACATATAACATTTTAAAGGGAAAACATAAAATAGCAGAAAGTAGTTAAAATACTAGTAGTGGTAAATAAAAAACCCCAAAAAACTAATGCTCCAGTATGCAAAATAAATTCCAGGAATTCAAGACAAGTCCATTTCTTCCTTTTATTATTATTGATGAGTGCTGAAAGCATCTCCAATGTTCTTCATCTGTAACAAGATTTTCAAGTGAGGTGGACGCATTATGGATACAAGATTGACACCAATTTAATTTAGAACCATGTATGCATTAGTAGAAGTGTTTTGGTGAAAACCCCGTGTCAATACCAACATTCATTATTAGAAGCCTTTTGGTGAAAACCCCATGTCAATACCAACATTATTAGAAGCCTTTTGGTGAAAACCCCATGTCAATACCAACATTCATTATTAGAAGCCTTTAAGTGAAAACCCCATGTCAATACCAACATTCATTATTAGAAGCCTTTTAGTGAAAACCCCCATGTCAATACCAACATTCATTATTAGAAGCCTATTAATGAAAACCCCATGTCAATACCAACATTCATTATTAGAAGCCTTTTAGTGAAAACCCAATGTCAATTGATTATTAGAAGCCTTTTAGTGAAAACCCCATGTCAATACCAGCATTCATTATTAGAAGCCTTTTGGTGAAAACCCCATGTCAATACCAACATTGTTAGAAGCCTTTTGGTGAAAACCCCATGTCAATACCAACATTCATTATTAGAAGCCTTTTAGTGAAAACCCCATGGCGATACCAACATTCATTATTAGAAGCCTTTTGGTGAAAACCCCATGTCAATACCAACATTCATTATTAGAAGCCTTTAAGTGAAAACCCCATGTCAATACCAACATTCATTATTAGAAGCCTTTTAGTGAAAACCCCCATTGTCAATACCAACATTCATTATTAGAAGCCTATTAATGAAAACCCCATGTCAATACCAGCATTCATTATTAGAAGCCTTTTAGTGAAAACCCAATGTCAATTGATTATTAGAAGCCTTTTAGTGAAAACCCCATGGCAATACTAACATTCATTATTAGAAGCCTTTTGGTGAAAACCCCACGTCAATACCAGCATTCCTTATTAGAAGCCTTTTGGCGAAAACCCCATGACAATACCAACATTCATTATTAGAAGCCTTTTGGTTAAAACCCCATGACAATAACAACATTCATTATTAGAAGCCTTTTGGTGAAAACCCCATGTCAATATCAACATTCATTCAAGGGAAGTAGTGACATCAAGATTATCAAGATAGCTACCAAGGCAGCCATACTGGGTGTACCAATATAATTTGCACCATTCTGATTTAGGTATCATAAGAAGACTGCTGCTGAAAACCCCATGCTGATGTAGCCCATATATTTGGGAGGAATAGTGATAATACTTTAAAACTTGCAACATTAGTTTTTGTATTGTGTGTGTGTGTGTGTGATTTGGATTTTTAACGTAGCTTTAACAATTTTTCAGTTGTATTGCTACAATGTCTGCAGTGTGGCAGTTTAAAGTGATGCCTAACACTGGATCATCATGCTGCAGACATATAGCATTACGTTCCACCCAGTCACATTATCCTGACACCAGGCCAACCAGTTCTAATATTAACCTCTTAATGCTCAGCACCAAAGTAAGGCAGCTACTAGTACCATATTTATAAGTCTTTGGTATGACTCTGGCGGGGTTTGAACCCACAACCTCCCACATCTGAGGTGGATGCTCTAACCACTAAGGCCAATTTTTTGTATTAACTGTATCACTTTCATAAAACTTGGACTTCTTTTATTATTATTATTATTATTATTATTATTATTATTATTACATTGGAAAAACTGATATTTATCTACTGAGATAGATATTTATTTTTATGTAAATATTTCCTAATTTTTAAACCGAGCCATATACTTGTATTAATTAAATATACAGAATCCATAACTAGATTTAAGCTTAACAAAAAGTTCATCCATTTTCATTACAATGGTTATGGAAATCTCATCAAATAAACTGATGCAAAGGAAAATGTTAAAATGTGTTTTCAATAAATTGCTAGGGTAATTTAGAAATATGCAGGATTTAGAAATACCTTTTGGTTAGAACTTTAGCCCTTTATTGGCCATGGAAAACCCTGACAGTCTTTCTTAACACAGATATACAAGAATTAAAGTGGCATACATGTATAAAAAACATTCCTTCATATAATACTGTTATCATTTTGTTATGAGTAATCAGCAGAACAAACAACAGCACCCTTGATCTGCCAGCACATTGTACAACTGCAGATCCGTGTCCAAGTTTTTTGATGTTGGACTCAACTTAACATTACATAGACTAGTATGAAATCCATGAAGTCAGACATTCATTAGAGGAAATAAGGCACTAGAAATCGACTAGTCATGCTGTGTGATTGAATTATACCCTGATCAATATGGGTCTCCTGCACTTACTTTAACACCTCTTGAAGTTGAACCAAAGGGCAGGATTTGACCTTTAGGGTCCCCAAAATCTCAGCTAGGGATATCTCTTATTACATAGGCAGTGCAGTGTCTTGAAAGTCTGCCAAGTACAATGAAATGCACCAGTTATAAGAGCAAAAAAATGCACACAATGAAATCAAAGTACAAGTGTATCCATGTTTCATGTGAATTTAAATGTGTACCCAGTCCTTATGTAACATTGTAACACTAATACAGCTTGTTTGCTCATGACATAAATATAAATGGCTTATTAATTTTTTTGTTGGTAGATATAATCTGGGGAGAAGAAAATGGACTTGATAAACTGGTTCAACACATCTAATAATTCATGTAACGTAATTCTTTTAATACAACGTGTTTTTACCTAATAATCAAGGAATTATTTTTACCAATTTGTATATATATAAAAAAAACATGCAAAATTTCTGAAGAATATATTATAGCGGTTTTAGTCCATACACATAATTCCCATCATATTCATTTCACTACTGTGTTGTGAATTTAGAGACTGCCATTTAATGTTATACAACTACTACGGTGAAGCAAAATAAGAAATGCTTTAATATTTTTAGAAACTTTTAATAATATTTCATCATAATTTTAATAATGTGACATAAAAATATGCAAAGACATTAGTCTAAGGTGGCCATTTTAAACTTTCTACACCCACTTCTAACTATTTTCGCTAACTTCGCCTGTTCTGGCCTGGGAGGTAATTTTATCCTGATATTAGCATCAAAACTGGACCTTGATTTATTATAATTAAATGCACTTACAAGGCTTTTTTGTATGGTTATGATGACTTCTGGTAAGGAAAAAGGTTCTTGCTTTTTGTCTTGGGTTTAACACCATTTTTCAGGACATGATGGGCTATATATGGCTGCCAGTATAACTGGTGGAGGAAGAACCTGGGAAGACCCCAGTAAGAACCACCAACCCACGGGAAGCAACTGGCAAGCTTTCTCACACTGGCCTAGCCCAAGACTTGAACCAAAGCAGTGATCAGTAAAGTCAAATGTCTTAGACCACTTGATCACCCACGAAACCACACCCCCAAAGAAAAAAAGGTAAAATTATGGTTACAATACAGTAACACAGTACATGTTGTTAATGGTCAATACAAACAATTTTTGCCTTTAGTTACTGATACTCAACACATGGCATGCAATTTGTCTTCCAAGGTATGCTTTGGGAAGACTGTTCTAATAAGCATGTGCTTTCACCTGATCCCCAAAATCATGGTAGTAATTATATTTGAGAAAATTTCTCAAAACAGATATGGTTTAAACTAAGGTATGCTTGGTATAGCGTGAAACAACACTAAATGACTTTCTGACTACTTTACTTCTAATGAACCAAATCATGCTTCTAAATAACATTTTATTCCATGCTTTTGTTTAGTAAACATGGAATACAGTATTCAAGAGTATTTAGTATTCAAGTTTGTTGACTTGTGTCTGCTTGACAAATATGCTGCAAAGATTCCATCCTTTAAAACAGGAAAACTTAAGTTCCTCCAGGATGCAGGCCAGATAAGCGCTTTTAAAAACCACACCCAGTGATGTAAATAAGCAGATAAAACCGAGGTCCGAAGGTGCCTGGTTTAAAACTCAGAGCTTTAATTTGATGTAAAACTAATTAATGGTGCCATCTGATCATAGGGTACTTTTATTCCAATAACATCTGTAAGTAGGAAACAGAATTATTATAATGCAGCCTCATATGAATGAACAGATAAATTTGTTTCATATTACGGACTTTTTATTTAAAAAAAACTTTTTATACCAAGAGCACAACAACAGCAACTTCTACTACTGCTATTTAAAAAAGCAACTTCCCTACAATAAAATAAAATTATATAATTACTGGCAATTTCGGTTTATAACATTATTTTTTATCTGCTATAAAGGGACATAAGAAAACCTTTCATGTGTTGATGTATCATTAAACACCAAACATCCCTGCATCCAACTTTCAACAGTATAGAGGTAGTGCTGGAAGAGATTAGACCAAGTGTCTTGCAACTTGTAGCATGGCAGACTCTTTGGAAAGGCATGCTATACCAGCTGTAGTTTTGTAATGTAAGTACTAAAAACTATAATTAAATTAAAGGGACAAATATGACATGGCAAACAGAACTCTAAAACTGAATGGACTTGTCACAGCATGCCAGTGCCTGGAGTAGAGAGAAACCTATTTCTCCTCAGTAAAGGATAAAATATCCAGTATCTATCTCCATGAAAGGACATGCAATAAGGGACCAACCATTTAATTTTTTGGGGGGTGGGAGGGTGCGGAGATTTAAAAAAAATTATGGGCCCTCCAAATAGCATGAAAATATTTATTTTCTCAGATCTGCAGGAAAAGATGCAGAATTTTATTCATTATTTTAGTTTTATCGTGAGAAATAAGAATTTTTTTTTTTATCCTGGTTGGAAAGATAAAAAACAGGCCTATGCCAAACCTTAAAAAGTTGGTCACGAATTTCAGACAAGACACCATCCCCCACTCTTGTAACTCTGTAGAGCTGATTATTTGTGACACATCAGTGTACTGTTGTGTAACAAAAACAAAATAACAAAGTTTTATCAGGGTCAAATGACAATTTATAGGCAATCAAATTAAGAATGCTTTAAGTTGTGGACAAAAACAGCAAGAAACTGAATCTCTTGTGAAGTTACATTTTTTTGTCCCAATGCATTTTCTTAACAATTCATATTCATTCTCCATACTAGTTCCACTACTCTCTTCCCTTTACCAGCCATAACAGAGTTATAAAATATTCATAATTGTACATACTGACATAATGAGTCACCATCAGTTTATATTCCAATGTTTGAAGCTGATGGAAGCTGGACTATACCAACGGTGCCAAAAGAACTGCAGTTAGGTCAGTGACATTTAATGTCTGCAATAACAATCCATATTCAAGCCTCTTGAAAGTATGGTTCATATGATTCAGGCTGCGATATGATAATGTTATAAAACAAAAATACAAATATTTGCATTTAAATGCCGGCATAATAATCCATATTCAAGTTCTCTTCAGGGTGTATTGAATGACCATTCTGGTAAAACAACTTGCATTGATAAAATTCCTAGTTTAGAGCTAGTGTTTTTATCAGTTTAGAGCTAGTGTTTTTATCTTACCTGGGTACTGACATAAATAATATTTCTTTTATCTTATAACCATATAGAGAAAATAAATATTTTTTATATTGAAGAGAATAACCATTTTAGAAAAATGTGTTGTGATTTGTCTATCCTTTATATTAACTGAAAATATGAATTATCCTGAGATATACGAATAAAAAATCTATCCTGGTTAGAAAGAAAATCTCTGATCCACCCATACCCCACCTTGAAAACTAAATGGTTAGTCCCTAATGTCTACAATAATAATCCATACTCAAGTCCTCTTTCAAATGAATTGTATGATTCAGGTTGCAAGGTAATCATATTGAGTGAATAACCAATTTTAACATTAAATCTTAAAATTACAAACCTGAAAAGTATTTAGGCCAAAAATATAAATGCTTAAAAAATATGTTTCTGGTCAGCTGATTGTCCCTGTTTTTTGTTGCCATCCCTAGCACTTTTTTCCCCTTGGGTGAGAAACTGAAGCTACCTAAATACCTTAATTTTAAAACCAGTGCAACAGAAAACGGGGGGGGAGGGGGGGCATTATTGTGTGCCTTATGTTATATATATATATATATATATATATATATACAGTAAAACCTGTTATAAGAGACTGCCCCTTCTGCCAACAAAAAGTGGTCTCTCAAGACAGGTGGTCCTTCATAGCAGGTTTGTACAAAAATACTTTTCCAAGGTCAAGTTTCAGAACAATTTCAAGAAAAATAACCACAATCACTGTACATATATTCTATTCTTTATTAGTAGTTGTTGTTAAAATATTGTATGCATTCATCTAAAAACAAAATTATATTGTGATAAAGATATACTTTTATCATTAAACATGAAATCACTTTTACATTTGAAGATCACATATTTTAGCATATGAAATTGTTTCTGAATTACTCGTTTTCCTTTATAACAACCTAAATTTATTTTACCAACGTTTTTAAACAGCTTTTTTTTGCGAGTGGTCTGCACTTTTTCACTTCTTTCTGTTACAATAATTATTTTCTCCAGCATTAAAATTTGTCTCTTTTTAGTTGGAGGTTCGTCCATTGTTATTAAAATTCTAGGTGTTAAAATTATTAGTGCTCAGTTGTAATATCGAACGTAAAAACGGTGGCTGTGGGAAAATATGAAAAATCTATACATGTGCATTGTATATCTAACAATTAAAAAAACAAAAACACCCCCCCCCAAAAAAAAACAACAAAAAACAAACAATTAACTCTGTAAGCAAAGTGTGTAACCCGGTCGCAGCAACTTGAATAGACGACAACTTTGTGATTGGGATGTCATCGCTTAACATGGGGGGGGGGGGGAGAACAAACATCACAAGTCTTGAGCACTATCAATCGAATCCCGCAAATGATTCTCTCTTGCTGGTTTAATAGACAATGACCTTATTCACCCCCGGCAATACCGATTAACTCGAGACAAAAAATATACGCGGCCACTTTGTCAACTTTGGCACTTCAACGGCATTTCATGACATGTACATTAGCCTGGTTTACGGACTGTAGCATCTATCACCGGTAGCAACAATCCTTTTTTTTTAATATTCCTTTTATGTTTGTTTTTGATCAGAACAATCTATACTAATCAAGCGGTTGTTGTAATAATTGATTACATAAAGGTCACTGGTGTCTGTCTGTTCTCGCGATACAGTCGTCATAGGGATGTCAGGTCCTACAACGGCCAGGAAGCAAGTTAAGTGCGGGAATAATTAGTCTGGTTGCCCAGCAATGTATGCTTTCTGCGTTCCTCACCCCTATACGAATAACGGAGAACAACACAGGGAGCATACGAAGCTGGGAACCAGGCTAGGAAATAATCTACATATACTTTAGTCTGGTTTACAACAGAAACTGTATATCACTATAAGCCTAGCTAAAAAAATTCAGAGATCGGCAGCCAGCCTATTTTTTATTTTTATTTTTTTTATTATATTAGAATGGTATGAGCAGTCGTTCTTACAGGGATTAAATAAAGGTTGGTGGAGTTTATCCTCTTTTTTTTGTGATGCGGTCATTTATAGCAGTGTCGAAATGCATATTTTGCCAAGAAATAGCGGTCGCTAGTCACGTTCAGCAGGTGGTCGTTCATAGCAGAGCGTTTATATAATAAAATCGATCCATGCATTACAATTGTGGTCGTACATGACAGGTGGTCGCTCATAGCAGAGGTCACTCATGACAGGTTCTACTGTATATATATATATATATATATATATATATATATATATATATATATATATATATATATATACACACACAATAACCAAATTTTTAAAAAATTTAAAAAGTATTTTAATGACCTACAACTCATTCAAACTGAAATTGATAATCATTGCCCCCGAAAGATGCAGTGAGAAAGGGGAGAGAGAGAGAGAGAGAGAGAGAGAGAGCAAAGGAAGAAAAACTTCAATATAAACATAATAAGGCACCATAATGCTGTGGAAAAGTAAACTCAATATGAACAATGAATACTAATTGTAACTACAAGGTTCACCAATTACCAACTAACACAAATATTGTCTTTTCGTGCGTCTCCCTATCAAACATAACCAATAAAAATTTCAATTCAAGATCACTATTGGCAAAAAGGTATTGTAGTTACAATGTTACCCCAAAGCTTGATCGAATTACTCCCAGACAATTAAACAACAATGGACTGGTTACAATGGTGAAAAATATAATTGTGACCACCAGTCTGTGAAACTGACAAATTACCCAACAGCTTCATATAAGAATTGCATAAATGACCACCCAACAGACTGTCTGGCGACATGGTGCCTCACTAAATATGATTGAATTTCAATGATATGATCTAAAGGTGACGAAGGCCAGACAATATTAATAACTCTACATTCCAGGACTCCATGCATTATTAGGACTTTCATCATGTTGAAACAACTAAACCCATTTAAAACCATGATTTGAAAGATGCAATTTAGCACTAATTGTCAATGAATGACAAAAACTGCATTAAGTTTATTGCTCTTTCATTGTCAATGATGTATGGCGTGCAAATTATATATATATATATATATATATATATATATATTCAAACATTTGTTGCTCCTGCATAAATATAACTATACTTTTAGAATTACCTTGGTTTAATATATATGTGTGTGTGTATGTGTCAAACATTTGTTGCTCCTGTTTTAATATAACTATACTTCTATACCAGATGGAAAAACCAAACTAGAAAAAAAAAGTATTTTATGCTGCAAGCCCTATTAACAGAACATTCAGTGCTTTAAGGCAAAACATGATAATTGAACTGACCTTGAAGTGCATACATTTTTCAGTCCTTAATGCTGTTTTTCTCTTGTTCAATTGCCAAATGTCAAAAACCCTCTTAAAGTTTTCAGATGACAATCAACCTTTAGACTCCCTGAATTACAGTATTCCTCCCTTAAGACCAATGATCAATATGAAAAACCCAGATGAGGAAAATGAAAACAAGAAATCTTTGATCAAATAATTTCAAGCTGTTTTCAAAACTGTGGTTTGCCTTATTGTCAGACACATGTGGTAATCCTTGAAATGAATCTCATGAAAGCTAAAGTAACTTCAAATGACAATCCATCATGTTTCATTTTCAGATATATTCCTGATGGCTGTAGTCTCTTAGTGTCAGCCTTTCATTTTAAAGGTCAAATATGTTGAAAATCTTCAATCAGGAAATCTGTACTGCATTTTGTACATGTGTAAATAAAAAATCTGCTAATGCACTGAAATTTATTCCTAATGAATCAACTAAATTGAATGCGAAAATTAGGAAGAGCTACAGTGTCCAAAAATATCAACTGTACCACATTTCACTAACATTCAGTGTTGTGTTATGGGTTATGTCATTCTAGAATGAGGCAAACTGCATAACGTACAAGTATACTGATGAAATGATTGTTGCTGCAGTCACCACTTCTGATAAAAGAAACAAGAGCCCCTCAAAGGGACTTATACTCAACTGGCCAAAAGGAATTTCCAGAATATTTCCAATGAGTCTGTTTGTTCTCTTTAACTGCTGAATACTGAAACCATCTGATATTCCTGAGAGTTGCAATATACCAAAATGGACCTTGTAATCAATCTGAGAGTGTTCAGTATCAACTTGGAATTCAACTAAATACAAACTACAGTCCATGAATTCAATTTCAATGACCTTTGACTCTACCACTATGTCAGTAAGGTCTAGTTTCACCAGAAGTGTGGATTATGTTAGTGGTCTGATCTGGACCATTTCTATACAAAACCCAGGGTTCTCAACAGATTTCTAAACTTAAGAGTCAGTTGAACCTTGACGCCAAAATCTCAAGAGTCAATTCTTTTTGACAGTCATGAGCTCATAGCTGTGATTCTTCGTTATTGGTGGAACCAATGGATGTTTAAGATTTGTTGTCTTGTGATGAATGAGAAACTTTTTTATATTATTTTGTAAGAAATATACAATTTGATTTTGTGTAAGTGTTCTCTTTCTAACTGTGTGGCTATGTATATTTGGTATATTAAACAGACAAAGAATTATTTTATAATTTATTATATTTTCAACTTCACAGCTTATTCTATTATCCAATCATATACAAAAATGTACCCGTACAACTATGGAGGTTATATATTAATCAAATATGAAGGATGGACATCACAAAATTGTCAGTTAATTATCTTCTCTTGTTTACTTTTTAAAAACTTGGTTAACAACCCTTTCTGCATCAAATTTTTCTACTGATGGACCTTTTTCACATATCCTGATGAGCTTTGCCAGCTCACATTGTCAAGTCTAGACCTTGTCTTTATCTTCAGACAATTCTGGCTAGATTCTTTACCTTCTATAACAGATTTATCAACCTACTCTTCTATCACATGAGCTACAGTCTTGTGTTTTGTCTTTGCCCTACAAGCTTCAACAATAATAACATGTCATGGTTTTTGTCACGATGACTTAGGGCACTCTGTAGAAGACTGGAACTGCCTTCAGTGGCAAATGGACTTCATTTTCCAGCATCCTTAAACCAGTCACATACTGTAACTCCATTTCCATCTCTAACAACATTTCTGACCCCATGGAAATTCACCTTTCCACTTGTCCTTAATTTTCTAAAAAATTTCGCAAACTAACTCTCCTTCTCAGAGCTGACACTATCTTTGTTTTCTTGAGTCTGAGGGTCAGAAAATTCATTACTGGCAGGTTATTTCCAAGACATAGACAGAAAAGAAAATATACTTCTTTGCGCTATTGTGATTTTAATGTTCAGATGTATGCACTGAGTGTTATGTCAGTTTAATTTTTTTCTGAATCATCCATTAAATAAAATGCTTGGTGTTTTAGATGTTTTGCCGACTGAAGCAAATTAATTGCCAATAAAACACAATCCCATATATTACAACTGGCATCGTGAGAGGCCATATTTTCCTGTTTTGTCTAAATGATTATAATTTAAAGTGCAATCAAACAAATACCAATATTTTATCAGATATGAATCCAGTGAAGTAAAAAATTTTTTAAACATTCAGCCAAATAAAGCAAATTAATCACCAATAAGCAATTAAAGTTGGTCCACAGACCCTGACAACTCACAAGCTGCCATATATTCCAATGTTCCAGTTTTGACCAATTGATTATAATTTCATGTGCAATCATACCAGTACTGATATTTACTCAAAATGCAATCCATTCATGTCATATGTGTTTCCTCTTCCTCTATCATAAACTTCAAACATAATCTCAAAAAAATCCAACCAGATGCAGTTGCACGTAAGTGAAACATCAGTGACCTGTTAGCTCCACCCATTCATAAATAGCTGTTGGTGCAATAGCATTGGCCATCAAGGTGTAAACTATTGTTGAGCAGATGTCAATCAATGTCTCGTACAATCAATTTGTTCAGCACAGTAGCGCACTCAGTAGCTGGAGGCAAATCAAGGGTAATTCAGACTTATGCTCCGGACCAAATCTACATGCATAAAAAATTTGCAAATGTCTGAATTTCTGCACATCAAAAATGGATCATATTTAAATTCCATACGTCAAATCCAAGTGCATCTGCTGAGAACCCTAAGAACCAATTAAATATTGTTTTATCAGAAATTTTCATGGGGGACCAATTTTCATGGTTTCGTATTTGACCCAAACCACAAATTTAAAGACCCAATGAAAAATTTAGCCACATGTGATGATTACCTAATCCCAACCCCCCATTTTCTTAATGTGTTTCGTTCCTAGATATTAACAAAGCAACAAGCGTTTGATAAATCAATAGCAATACTGAAATCTGGCAATTAAATATTAGCTTGTACACGTGTTTATTTTATTTTAAACTTGTGAAAAAGAATTACATAGGTATCTTGTAGATGTAATTTCTGCTCACTGACTTAAATTGATATGAGAGATAAGTAAGGATCGTGAGCAATGAGCAAAAGCTTAAGTTATTCAAACAGTAGCAATACTGAAAATGATAGAATAATAAAAAATAATAGTACATGAAAATCCAATTTAATACTAATTCCAATTGATCTAAATATCTGAATCCTCCTGAATGCATATTTCATTTTATCCATACATTATACCCCACCCCCAAAATACAGAATACTAGAACTATTCCTTGAAGCTCTATTATTAATGAAACACCATATAAAGTTCACACTGCAATGCAGTACAAAGCCATGGTATCAGCATCGTGTCAATCAAATTTCATGTACACACAAATGTGCATCAGGTAGGTAGTCCCCAAATTGCAGAATTAAACAAGTCCAGCTTTCTCAAAACCACTAATAATTAGGTGCAATCTTTCACTCATTGTCAGGTAAGCTACAATTATCCATTCAGTGTAAATTGGTTTGATTAATGAGGTCGTAAGGTTCACTTATACAGTACACTGATTGTCACCAGTAACATCTTGGCACAAAGTGATTCCACTTTCTTTCAATTTAGTAAGAATCTTTCTCACTTTGGTGGTGTCAGTTTCCTTTGATGTTCACTGACCAGATAAGACTGGGGAACTGATTGATCTTGCCATGTTTTATTTATGCTCACAGAGGTGGTAGTATAATTTTTAGTATTGTTGGCTGCACTGGCTTCCATTGACGTTATTCGCTCAGACAAAATCTTGTTAGTACTGAACTTCATTAGGCTTTATGCTTATACATGCAACAGTATTATTTGAAACACTTAAGTGACTCTCTTTTGCATCTGCATAGTTTTCTTCTTATGTATTATTTATTTTTGTCTTTTGAAGAGGTTAAACCATAAACTTAAATACCTATGAATATGTAAACTTTGACTGCCTAAGCTCCTCCTACTGTAGCTGACTTTCTGCTGAAGCTCCTCCTACTTGTACATGCTGTAGCTGACCTACTGCCTAAGCTCCTCCTACTTGTACATGCTGTAGCTGACCTACTGGCTATTCTATACACCATTCAACCTACTGGTGACCAGGTTGATATATACACCATTCAACATATGTGACCAGACCAATCTATACACCCTTCAACCTACAAGTGACCTGACTGATCTATACACCATTCAACCTACAAGTGACCAGGCAGATCTATACACCATTCAAACTTCAAGTGACCATGCTGCTCATCACAACATTCAACCTACAAGTGACCAAGCTGATCACCACACCATTCAGTTACCTACATGTGACCAGGCTAATCTATACACCATTCAACCTACAAGTGACCAGGCTGATCTATATACCATTCAACCTACAGCCATAAGCTTAACCACCAAGTCCCCAAAGGGAAAGGTGCATACCAACAAAAAGTAGCTGTATCATTAGAAATGGTTAGCAGTCAATAGGGACCAAAGCTAAGCAGCAGTGTCTGAAGGACAGTTCATAGATCAGTCAAAGGAGACAACTGTCAAATAAACTGGCCTAATGGAGATTCCAATGAGCTGCCAACTGCATTCAAACCCAGTAAGGTGAGAACAATTGCATCATCATCTGTCTAGAGAAAACTCTTGTCTAAAAATTAGGGCAAATGGAAAGAAGTTACCATAAAAGGTTCCAATCTGACATTTCTTTCACAAAGCCATCACAATTTAAAAGCTTTTATAAAATTTTAAACAATTATAAACATACATGTAACTGAACAAGTTGATGTGAGAGTCTATACTATCTTTGTACAATTCCAATTGTTATGAATTGACTGTGTTTTCTACGTTTTGATTGGATGTAAATGGTCACGTGATACTGATCTGGAATTTTTTACACATCGATAAATTCTGTGGACTACTTTTGGTTCCCTGTGTCCAGATCATTTGATGTGAAGTTCTATCTATATCAACGCTTTACACCCAAATAATAACGACAAAAAGCTCCCACCCACCCACTCCTGTGATTTCAGATCAAAAATGATAAGCCACAAATTAAAATCAGCCATTAGAAGTTAAAACAATGGAATTGCACAGAACTTCCTGCACTCCTACACTCAACCCTTTTGCAGAAGAAGGCATGTGGCAGGCTTTATAAACCAATCTTCAGAAATTATTGCATTTCACCTCGACAACATTTAACAGCAGCGGTTATTAAAGGTCTGGGTCATGTCAACCAAGGGATCTCACAAAAAATGGACACGATTTTGCTTTTGAAAGATCAAAATGCGTAGAAAGTAACAACAACGTCGCTATAACAAAACATGCCATAGGCAAGCATAAATTTCGAAGAAAAAAAGGAATATTCCTGGTTCAACCGCAACAACCATTTTTTATATATATTAAAATAATGATCATAACAATATATCCCAGCCATGACCCGCTATGACATTCTACCCCATATCACTGTATAAAGAATCAATGAATCTTGGCTGGTGAAGACAGGGCTATGTATTCTATCACAGTTAAGAGGCTAAGGAAAGAAAACTTCGAGGTACAAAAGTGAATGTTTTGTTGATTAAATCTGTTGATCTGATGTTAGAAAGGATGTAAATTGGAATTATAAGGATTAAATGATCATGGTTGGGTATTTATCAATGTGTAAATTTTACCTAATCACTTAAAAAATTTACATAAAGTCCTTCAGACTTTATTTACTATGTGAGTGATTAGGTAAAATTTACACATCGATAAATACCCAACCATAATCATTTAATCCTATAGTAATAATACAAACTCGTGAAATCTTTTACTTGTTAAAATTGCACATTAGATGTTTAACAGTTTCAAAGATACTTGTATTATAGGGATAACTTTAGTTATTTCAGGTGCTATGGTATTTTTATAAGTTTT
The DNA here is from genome assembly GCA_016617855.1 of Megalonaias nervosa. Lineage (NCBI taxonomy): Eukaryota > Metazoa > Mollusca > Bivalvia > Unionida > Unionidae > Megalonaias > Megalonaias nervosa. Next base: position 63,685 of record JAECUM010019879.1, read on the forward strand.
AGAAGAGAATATATATTTGTGTATCAATTTTCTAAATTCTCCCCATAAATTTAATAATAGTATGTCTATGATAGAGGAGTAGCTGTTTAGTCACTGTTAAATTTTGAGGATGAGATTCTGGGTGAACAACATATTATCAGCAGCTATGGTGTTAAGTTATAGTGTTAGCTGAGAAATTCAAACAAAAAAGTCATTATGACAGTTGGATTATGTGTTTTGTAAAGCTAATTAAAATCAAGTATAGCAAGTTTGCCTTAATACTTAAACATTAAAATTGGAACTTTTAGTAGGTATAAAGTGTTTAAAATAGAGATGGGTAGTTATAGTTTAATTTTGAATCAATTTGCTCATAAGGATAAAGTTTACAAGTAACTTTCTACTTAATATAATATTTTTGGAAATTATAACATACAGTATCAGTGGGAAAAGAGAGTGTATGGAGAGTAGACATATGACTTTATTTTGGATTACATAATTTAGATTTTGTGCATTTTGATATGTAGATTAAAGTTAGATAAAGGGTCTGCATCTAACACAATCAGACCATAATTTTGGCTCTAGAAAAGGTCTTCAGGGAATGCTCTCTGTGAAGTCCCCAAGGATTGTTTATAAGCCAGGTCAAACATAGTGCAAGGGAGTCAGCATGAAGAACTAGAGGCATCAGAGTTCCATTAAATGTAGAACAGAAAAACCCTCTTGCTTGTGACTAATTCCCCATAGTGCAGTTACATCAAATCGGGGCTACTACACTTGTATGCAATGCAAATATATGACCTGACTTTGAAGTTTTAAGATAAACAAATCCAATATCTTTAAATGCTTGCAGGCCAAAATCTTATGTTTACTAAAGTCTGCTGAAGCCAGGCAATAAAAAATATCTGAGAGGAGATAAGGCTTTTTGGCATATTAACAGTACAATTACTGTGTATTTCTTCATACGAAGTTTAACATTGATTTCAGCATAATCATGACCAATCAATATATATATGTGTGTGTGTGTGTGTGTGTGTGTGTGTGTGTGTGCGCACAGTGTTTAATTGATGAAAATAGTAATATTGAGCAAATAACTCTTAAAATGCCCTCAAAGATTACAAGTGAACATACATGACAAATTTGTTGGTCACACAGTGCATAAAAGATTCTCAAGTGATGAATTAAATGAGCATATTTACACAAAACTTAACAAAGAAAGTCCTTCAAAATATCTCTAATATACCAATAAAAACTGCTATAGAATTTCAAAACTTCTCATCTCAAGTGAGTATGCCTTCAATTAAGTACAATTTCAATCTAAGTATTTCTAATGGCATTTTTTCAAAGCAATGTAAAACTGGCAAAGGTAGCTCCACTATACAAGGAGATCTATCCAATATGAATAAATATAGACATAAATTATCAGTGGTGTCGTTAGGTGCCAGTGTCCAGGGGATTTACCCCAGCAACTTTGCTAATGGCACCCACCTATATTCAGTAAATTAATAAATGTTTCTGAAGTTGAAAACCATTTCCTTGTAAAATTAATGAACACACTACAATATCAGTTCTACTGTCATGTCTTTATATATCTGAAACACTTGTTGATAATCAATGTAGAAACTACATGGAATCTTCCAATGAACTTCATTCAAGACAATCAGGATTTCATGAAGGAATTTATGACACACTAATAACTAGAATGGTATATGTACATAACTGGTAAAGAGAACAGATTGAGATAAATCTGGTGGGTACAGCATTTCCTAATCTTTACAAAAGTTTTGATGGTGTTAATCAGAAAATCCTGTTTGAAAATCTCAGCATACCCGTACATAAATTTATGCACAAAAAGCAGACAACACATTTCTATTTTAAATGAAGTTTTTGATAAAACACTCCTGAAATGAGGTGTTCCACAAGAATCAACTCTCGAATCTTAACTCTCTCAACTGTACATTAATGATTTGCCATACGACACTTAGGTATCCAATACTAAGAGTTAAAATGAATTCCAAAATATTCCCATTCCAATACTCAATCAATGTATTTGTATAAAATCTCTTTTTCCCTTACCCTAGCCCAGTTTTGGGCATTGAAAACACTGTAAACTCTGTTATTTGAATAATTTCATGACATTTTAGGGGCCGTGAATAAACTTCCTTTTTAAGTTCAGAAAATCTCAACAGAATGTAGGTGGAGTTTTACGCTGTTTATCTTCAAATTCAGTATAACCAAAAATGTTCCTTTAGTGCTAACAACATACAATAAGCAAACAAGTGCTGTAATTATTCAATGCTGTGACTACCTCTCTGGGAAGTAATTTATTCCCAATGAACACTGCAAGGAAATGCTGCTAATTTAATTAAATTTTTATGTGATGATTGATATATCCAAGGCATTATTTTATACTATGTTCTCTATAAACTTGCTGTACTTATTACAACTATCTTTTCATGAACACATGAGTAGTGAACAGAAATGGCAATACTGTGGGCAATGTGACTAATCTGAATTCTGACATTACAATTACCTTGCACATGGGTGTTTGAATATTTGGTGACAGAGATGGTCTGATGATGTTCCCATGTAAACTAATTTAATGTTGCACAATTCGTAATGTCTTTCACAAACTGCTTCCAAACTGATCAGGAATACAAAAAATATTAAAATGCCAATTTTCTACTAGAAATTTTTTGTAAAAAAAAGCATTCTGATATTTTTTTACTGTCTTGTTAGTTTTGACTACCACTGTCCACAGATGACACGACATTTTGTAACACAGGATCAATTACCCAGGTGCTAAGTACATATAAAAATTAAATCAGAACTTGGTTAATGTAAACAACTGGTGCAAGCACCATGGTACACTAAAAAAAACCATGCAAATATAGCAGTTAAGTCAAAAGCCATGAACATAGGAAGACATGTCAAAGAAATCTTCCAAGTAATGCTAAATGGCATAGATATAAAACAGTCTGAAAATGAAAAACTACTTGGCATCATGACTGACACTATCTTGAGATGGAAAATGCAAGCTGATGAGGTCATAAAAAAGCAAACTCACTGCTTGATCTTTTGAACAAAATAAGCTAGTACTGGTATCTCTCACAACAACAAAGACATATCACAATGCTTGTATCATGCCACATCTAGAAAACCTAGGATGTTTGTGGGGTAATGGTGATACAGAAAATCAAGGTACTGTATTCAACTGAAACATCAAAAGTGATCAGCTACAGTTATTCTTGATGCTTATGCCGAACCAACATATAAAAAACTTTTTTAAACCCTTGGCTGGCTCATATTTCAGCTGATTTAAGACTCAATATCAAAAGGGATTACCTAAGATTACAAAATCCCATACATAGGTTACTTCCAATTATTTTAAAAGCTATTGTACAATTCATGGAAAATGTGACTACATATGAACTAAGATCCAATTCTGAATTTTATAAGAGTTTTGCTGTTATGTAGCCAAACAATAAAATTACCTTCCACCATATATATTGTATGCTGACATGTCCAAGTGTTTAAAGAAGCATCTGGGACCCCTGGTGGTCAAGTGGTTCAAGGCACTCACCTTTACTGATCACTCACATCTCACCCTATCACTATGTGGGTTCAAGTCTTGTGTAATAGGGACATTTGATATGATTCAACTGTTTTCCATTTTTCCAGTCTTGTACATAGTCATATTGGACAGAATCCACAATTTAAGAAATGTTCTGCTTCTGCAGTCTAAAACAATACAAGCAGAATCTTTACAGCACACTCACCCCATGGCCTTACGGACATTAATCATTTGGTTTAACAGGTCCAGCTCTATGGTCTATGTAGTAAGTGAGAACAACAGGCATTTGTGTTTATGCAAATTAATTAAATGATTATTTACAGAACTTATAATTAGTTTTAGATTTTGAAAATGTTGATGATATTAGAGACAAGATAGTAGATTAAGTTTCTCTAATTAGCAAGAGTAACTTATACAGTCAACTCCGCTTATATGCATCACCTCCGGACCGGACCCAAGCTATGCATATAAATGGAGTATGCATTTAAGCGGAATTCATGTATATTTACAATGTACTTGGAAAATCACACAAACAAAGCTCATATGTTATATAAATGTGTTTCAGTGCATTAAACATCTATGTATACATTTAATTCCACAATACATGTACATGTAAATTCAGATAAACACTATAAACTGTTATTGCTGAAATTATTATTGACAGTTATTGACAGTGTGTATCGCTCTTTGGTAGCAAAATAGTATACGGGTCGCTACTAAAATTAGTTCCCAGTAAAGTAATAAGTTTATGTAAAAAGAAAGACATTAAAGTCTTTGCAAAAAGTTTGCAAGTTACTTGGTAAAAAAGTCCATAATTGATTTTTGAACACAGTTGGGGCGGCCAATCTGGTGGACAATCGTCTGCAAGTTATAAAATCTGTCATACGATTTGCACCCATTTGCTTCCAGAAACGCTCTAATAGTCTCCAGACTTTTAATGGCAGTAGCAAAGTTTGGCGGCGGGACAGAAAAATCGTTGGTAGACTCCTCCACATCATCTGGATCTGAATCCTTTTCTTCTTGCAGGAGGTTTGAACAGAAATCACCATCTGTTTTTTTCTTCATCAGTATGAAGGTGTTCATCCACCGCCACAAAGCGATTGAAATCATCCAATGTCATAGTGGGTGGGATAAAAACCTCAGTGTTGTCATCACTGGTAACGTCTTCAGTGGATGCTGTGTTTTTGACAAAACTTGCACGTCAATAACAGTTGGCGATGGTTGCCCCTGAAATTCGATTCCACGCCTCTCTCTGTAGATGCAAGGCATCCAGTAAACTCAGTTTTTTTCGGCAATTTTGCAGCATGCCCTTCACTTCCATTGTCGATGATGTTAACAACTTCATGCAACACTAGTGATCGGTATTGCTTCTTGAAGTCAGCAATGATGCCTTGATCCATCGGATGAATCAATGATGTAGTGTTAGGGGGCAGAAAGAATAGTTTGACATTTGTCAAGCAAAGATTATCACTGTGAGCAGCACAATTGTCGCACAACATGAGAATCTTGCATTTTCTGCTTCGCATCTGTTTATCGATTTTCTTAAGCCATTCTTGCCATATGTCCCCTGTCATCCATGCATTTTTGTTTGCTTCGTATGGCACCGGTAATGTCTTAATGTTCTTAAAACAACGCGGATTTTTACTTTTGCCGATCACTAGTGGCTGTATTTTTTTGCGCCCATCTATGTTAGCTGCAAGCAGCAGAGTCACCCGATCTTTCACAACTTTAGCCCCGGATACATCAGCACCTTTAAACGATCTGGGATAGCTCTCCAATAAAGCCCAGTTTCATCAACATTAAAAATGTCAACTGGTTCATAATCTTTGATCAAGTCCGGCAGAACATCAGTTATCTATCGTTCAGCAGCGAAGTCATCAGTGTCTTGCTTCTCCCCATGCTGCTTCTTGAACTTTACAGAATTGCAATCTTTCCATCTCTCTAGCCAGCCATTTGTTGCCTTAAAATCCACAATGCCTAAGCCCTGTGCTAGTCCATTGGCTTTTTCTAGCAACAGTGGGCCGTTGATCGGTACCTGTCGACTCCATACTTGGGTGAACCATCGCAACAGGGCTTCCTCAACATCTTCTGCTTTTCCTGCCCCTTTAACGCTTTCTGTTAGGATTGCTGTTACTCTGCCACTCTTCAAGAATCTTTTCCTTATTTTTCTGAATTCTCGATATCGCACTTTGGTTAACAGCAAACAACTGTGCAATCAACGACTGACTTTCTTTATTATCTAACTTCTTTATCACTTCCACACGATCTGCCAACAATACTGTCTTACATGTGCGCTTAGCCATTTTAGATTTTAATACATGTAACGCCTTAGCTGATGAGCACAGAGGTTGGCCGGGGCAGCAGTCTACAACTTTCTACAGTCTTTGGGATAGCAGTCTACACGTACATGTATACAGCCTTGACCTCCAATTTAGATGTCTGGACCATGTTTATGCAATTAAGTGGTGTCAAATACGTATAAAGTCAGTGGTTGAGACCAGCAAATTGTATGCAATTAAACGATTTATGCATTTAACCGATATTGATTACTATGCATATTAACCCTTTACCTCATACAAGTGCCTTTGGATGCCTCTACTCCATTCGCATGGAAGTGCCTTTGGACGCCTCTACCTGTTTCGCATGGAAGCGCCTTTTGACACCACTACACCATTCTCATAGAAGCGCCTTTCGACATCTGCTGTAAACATCAGCCATTTTGCGTGGGTTTTCATAGCGCCACCTTTGGGGAAAACCCCCTATTAGATACTACATTCATTGGTGCGAATGACCATTACGTCAGATCATGTGGTCGCTGTTTATGCTCTGGTCGAAATCTGCTATTTAAGGTAACTGGGTCGTATTCTCCACTCTCCAAAATGGAGGTCACAGCTTTCGTTCAGTACTTACTCAAGTTTTCACGATTAGAATCACAACTATGAAAGCTTCAATAACTTAGGTAAAGGCTCTGATATTGATATAGGAAGCCATTAGTTTTTATAAGTTATCAAATTCAGCTGATTTAGTGATGTAGATGCAGACAAAGAACTTGTAAATTTCGAGTATGAGAAATGTCACCTACGGTTGGTCACGCAGCTTCACTGACTTGACAGTGAACGAGTTCTCTCAAGATTTTAAAGCACATAAAAAATTCTTCTGTGAAAAATAATTATACAGCTATAATGATCAGATTTTACTCTTAAATCTTTCGGTACATAATATATGTGTACCCAAAACGTAAAATGGTTAAAATTGCTGTTAAACGTAACATACACTTCACTGTCTAACAGGCCTATGTGTATGGAGTAGAATAAGTAACAGGTGTTCTATTTATAGTGCACTGCACTGGGTAACTTTGCTACATGTGTATCGAAGGGCTAAAAAGCCATACACTCTATGAGGTAAAGGGTTAATAAAGGAAAAACGGGACCATACTTTCGCTATGCACTTAAGCTATCTATGTAATTAAGCGATATGCATTTAAGTGGAGCCGACTGTATATAGATTTAAAAGAAATAGATATTTTATACTTGACCTCTGACAATCTTTGCCAACCCTTACACATAAACTACATTTATTTAAGATTTATATTTTGAGGGAGAGGTTGAAAGTGAGTTTGAGTCTAATCAGATATATTATAATCTTTTATGTTTTCATATCAACTTCTGGACAACTCATTAGTGAGATATCGAATGTTTAGTTTAATGTAGGAAACATAGATTCTGTGTACCAGAAACAATCAAGCCAGTTAAAGAAATATGATATCAGCATGTCTCCTGTGAAGTCCGCTAGGCTGATATATATATATATATATATATATACAAAGGCAGAAATGGTGAGTGTACCACTTTCTGGTAGCATTTCGTGCATCACACGGGTCCTGTTCCTCCTTTCCTCACCCGGACATGCCAAGAATTGAGAAATGCGACAATCGCATATAAAAGTGGGACTGTGGTGCCGAAGCTTGAAAACACAAGGTATTGTGCGCCAGTCTCATATCATTCGTTGATATAAATATAATGATTTGTTTAATTTATTTGCTTATATTTGCATGAATTTATTTGTTTAAATTCGTAGATCAATTTTCTTGATATAAATACAACTGTGTGAGTTCATCTATATGATTCCATACAATGATATTCTTTATAAAAGTTTGACGAATTGTTTGAATGTGTCGTCTTGATTGTTCTAGGAAAATATGCATCTAGGAATTTCATGCCTTACCTTAGTTGTTATGAGTTAAGAGAATCCGTGTGAATTCACCGACCTTAGATGATTTCACGTATGATAAAGTCTTGAGCGCATATTGACTGAAATTAACGTTGTTAAACCATGAAGTGAGATTTCATATATATTAGAGACTTGAATGTGTGTATTCACTAGAAATAATGTTAGGAAGTACATTAATCTTATGAAACTAAGTTTGGTTATGGTCTGCCATGCTTAGCTTGACCAGATAGCCTTTGGTATCTGTTTGAATTCCGATAGAACTATATCTGACATAACGAGAGGGGGAGTAATGATCTATTCCCAGTAGGATATCTGACAGAAGATTTAGGTTGCTTCTTTGTTTATTTTTGGAAGGTGAAGTAGCTCTACGGGTCAGACCCACGTACCGACCTATTGAAGTATCTACGTATTATGTACTTATATATCCACCTACCCACAAAAAGTTCAAGGGCCGAAATAGGCAAGACAATAGAGAGTTTGGAGAAAGGAAAAGTGAAAAGGACCAAGACAAACAGTCCCAGAACCGTTGGAGAACAGTGACAGTGAATTTGGAATGAACCAGAAATAATCAGGTTATGAAGTTGTACCAGGGCAATGACTTTGATTGTTCACTCAATTCTATGATGAACTAATTCTATCATTTAAAACAGATCGGCTATTTATATAAGTATATTTGTGTTTTGAAATTCGGTGAATGATTTATTTAAAAAAGAAGTGTATCTTCCTATTTGTAATGCATTATCCCAGTTGTTTCTGTAATTGATTAAATTGTTATTTTTTTCATGTACGGGGGCTCGTGTCATTCTGTTTTATGTATCTGCTCAGATCTCTATCTATCCCACCTATAAGTTTCACACTTTATATTGATATTTACTTGATCCGGGCAATAACACCGAAGGCGATCACCCTCTAGATAACGATAACCAAATTGCACTACAACCCACCCCCAACAAAGTGGGGCAATAGATAGCATACTGGAACAACTTAACTACTGTTCTTCATACAAATCCTCATGTACTTTTCTGTAATGCCTTTTGTGTTTTATTGCAGCAGTAGATCAGTTATCTAGTTTAATAGCTTTGTTATCTAAAGACACCACAACTTACAAAAATTGTACATTATATAAATATACAATACTTGTAGAAGGCTTCATGAAAGATTGGTTTGCAGACAGAACAAGTTTTAAAAAAAAAAAAAAGATCTTAATATTATTACTGGGAACCTCATCTAAAATGCCTAACCAGGATACTGTTAAGATCCCATCCCCCTTGCCATTTCAGATTAAAGGATACTATGAAGTCCCTGTCCCCCTTGCCATTTCAATTTAAAGGATACTATGAAGTCCCAATCCCCCTTGCCACTTAAGCTCAAAGGATATAATGAAGTCACCATCTGCCTTGCCAATTCAGCTTGAAGAATACTATTAAGTCCCCCATCCTTGCCATTCCAGCTTTAAGGATAGATGAAGTCCCCATCCCCCTTGCCATTTCAGCTTAAAGGATGCTGTTCATTTCCCATCCCCCTGACATTTCATCTTGAAGAACACTGTTCTTGCTTGCAAAATTCTAGGTAAGTGATGCATTTGCATATTGCATGCAAATAGTATTACTGAACAAGAATAAAAATACTTGAATGCATTCAAATTATTATGACAGTTTTAAGCATTTAGTCCAAAGTGGTCAGCATATTGCCACAGTCTCTTTTATTATGGCATATTGCCAGTCTCTTTTATTATGGCATATTGCCAGTCTCTTTAATTATGGAATATTGCCAGTCTCTTTTATTATGGAATATTGCCAGTCTCTTTAATTATGGCATATTGCCAGTCTCTTTTATTATGGCATATTGCCACAGTCTCTTTAATTATGGCATATTGCCACAGTCTCTTTAATTATGGCATATTGCCACAGTCTCTTTTATTATGGCATATTGCCACAGTCTCTTTTATTATGGCATATTGCCACAGTTTCTTATTATGGCATAGTCGACAATGTAAACTGTGCTATCATGTTACAGCACTTTTAAATGGTATTATTTGATAATGACAAGTACACTCACTCAAGCAGAACAATACAGTTGGTCTTGATCACTGATTCACTAAGTCATTTGATACTTAACAAAGGCATCATGAATGTCTTGATGGTTACAAGACAGTTTGGTATTTTCTGTTTTGGATTGTTCATCAAATAATATCCTGTTCCCCCCCCCAACAACAACAACAGCACAATTGCTTATCAATCTGGACATAAAATCCATAGTCTTTGAAATTCATATCTACAGGTCTGTTCCTAATAATTTTGAAATTATAAATTGTATATTTATTACATCTGGACAACTGCTGGAATCATATCATGGTACTTTGTATGTACAGTCCCAGTGTAACAAAATAAAGGCATATATGTGTGTGTATGTGTGTGTCTGTGTCTGTGTGATTTGGATTTTTAACATAGCTTTAACAGTTTTCAGTCATATCGCTATGATGTCTGCAGTTTGGCAGTTTATAGTGATGTCCAGCACTGGGGCATCATGCCGCAGACATGTTGCATTATGTCCCACCCAGTCACATCATAGTGATGCCAGGCTGACCAGTCCTAACACTAACCTTTTAATGCTGAGTACCAAGCGAGGCAGCTGCTAGTACTATTTTTATGCCTTGGGTATGACTCAGCCAGGGCTTGAACTCATGACCTCCCACATCCGAGGCAGATGCTCTAACTACTTAGGCCACCAGAGTGGCACAAAATAAAGGCAGCATTACTCTTGAATTTTCATTACATTGTTGAGTGCCAAGCAAGGCAGATGCTAGTACCATTTTTATGTCTTTGGTATGACTCGACTGGGACTCAAACTGAGGCAGATGCTCTAACTACTTAGGCTACCAGAGTGGTCCAAAATAAAGGCAGCATTACTCTTGAATTTTTCATTACAGTGCATTTTGACTGCATTTGTTACCATAATTATGAATCCACGATGATGACCGTGTGGCTATGGAATAGTTACAACATCTACTATGCATTACAACATTTTTTTGGTTTAATTTTTGCTCTGAGTAAGTGTTATGGTACATTAACTGTCGCGATGGCTTAGTGTTCTAACTGTTGTGATCACTGTATTAAATTACTGACTAAATATTACACACCTTGGATAGAAACTGTTTCTTTACATTTCATGTAGGAGCAATGGTGGCTGAGAGGTTTGTGTGCTGGACTCAAAACTGATGAATGTAGGTTTGAATCCTACCACTGGATCAACATGAATCAACTTCTATCTTTGGGCAAGACAATTTACTCCAATTGATATGGCACTACATAACCGGAGGCCCTGAGTGGCCGAGTGGTATAAAGCACTCACTGTTACGGATCACTGCCATCTCACCTCTGTCTGCATGGGTTCGAGTCTTGGGTTTGGCCATAGCGGGTATGTGAAAAAGCTTGCCATTAGCTTTTCATGGGTTGATGGCTCTTTCCAGGGTTTGCCCCGGTTCTTCCTCCACCATTTATACTGGCAGCCTATCTTGTACTGAAAAATGGCATTAAACCCTACAACAACAACAACTAAATAACCAGCTTGTGTTCCTATGCCAAGAACACACAACACAACATTTTTATTTCAAATTTTCTTTTTCATATATACTTTAAATACAATTTAAAATATGTACATTTTAAACCTGTATTGGTTGATGTAACTTTCAACAGGAAACGATTGCAGTATTATATGAAAATTTTAAATTGCCTAAAATGAAAAGGACCATAATGAATCATCATGAGTAAAACAAATCTACTGCATACAAGATTTTTCCAATCCTAGAAAGACAAGTTTACTGATCTTGCTGTTATGGGTTAATGAGCACATTAAATCACTGCAACCATTATCAAGCACAATGAAACTGTCCACTGTAAAGTGGAGACACAACTTTCTACAGTGGTGATCCACTGCAATTTTGTTGCCATGACTGTTACTCTTAACTGACCAGGGACTGTACAGTACAGTCTCTGTAACAATACCTCCAGAAGGACAATCCTGAACATTAAAAACGGGGTTTTTTCACATGTCTACTTGCAGCTACATTGGATCCCTCCAGCATGAAAACACAAATTTTATACTGAATTCTGTTAACTTGTGTTTGCATCATGAAGCTACAAAAGTTGTTCACTGGATGAAAATATATTACAATGACACTCATACACTGGATGAAATCACTACAGTGCATGGATTTACAAATTTTATAAAATCAGCTTGCCCGAGGCAAGCTGACTGGAAAATTTAACTTGCTGTTGTAAAACCTGAGCTTGCCTTAAACATACTATCCCAACATGAGTAAAACAATAAGACAAAATATGGTATATTTTAAGGAAATCACATTATATTTATTGAAACTTTCGTTGCCTTTGTATCTGTTGGCTCCTTACAAACATATGCTGATAGTTAATGTTATCTAAAAATATATATGTAAATAATGCACGTAGTTTTATAGATCAAAAAGAGTTCAAATGCAGACACAGTTGGAAGAGTAAAAGCAGATATGTACAGGTATACAGACAGATAAAGAGAGTCTCCTGTAATTATTATATAACAATATATAAAAGCCTCCTGTGGGTGATACATTTTCCTAACATAATCATGCTTTGAAGGAAATTCTCCTGGTAATTAATCTACTTCCAAACTCACACATGTCCAAGAGATCTCATGAATTGTTCTTTTAGCAATTAACACCTACTTGCCATAAAAGTGGTGACAGGCATCAAAATAATCTTTGAAAATCTCTGACAAACTGCCTTACTAAGCTAACTTAGAACATGAAGGTCAGTGAATACCTGATACATAAAAATATTATGATTACAAAGTAACTGAGAGTAAAATAAAATATATTTATTCCTTATTTGTCAAAAAACTTGTTTTAAATATTAAATATTCTTATTAATACATCTTCTGCGTGAGAAAATGCTGGACTAAACATAAAACTGATTACAAGATGGTAATGACACATATCACAGAACCTGTAGCTGGGTATGCATAAAAAAATGCAGTCCATATAAACGCTAACTAAAGGTTTTGATATATACATACATGTATATATTGTGGCAAAATCACAGGGTATAAAACTTGCAGAACATAATGCATTAGGAACTGAACACAATCCCTTGTCTGTAAATAAATTTGCACTGAGTTTACCTAGACACCAACATTCAATCAAATTTCTTCCATCCCTCTCTCCATTTTGTGGACTTGCCAGCAGGCTAATGCCATGTAAATTTCAGCTTGCCCAAACCAAATTTGAGCTTGTCTCATAAGTCAGGCATGTGGATTTGTAAATCCCTGTACAATGACACTTGTCCACTGAATTTAAACATACTACAATCACACTTGTGCACTGAATTTAATCATACTACAATCACATTTGTCCACTGGATGAAATCACGTTACAATGACACTTGTCCACTCGATAAAATCTTACTACAATGACACTTGTCTGATGGATGAAATCATACTACAACAACACTTGTCCACTGGATGAAATCATACAATGACACTTGTTCAATTGATGAAACCACGCTAAATGGACACTTGATCACTAGATGAAAGTATACTAAATGGACACTTGTCATTTGGATGAAACCACACAAAAAGGACACTCGTCTACTGGACAAAACCACACTAAAAGGACACTCATCCACTAGATAAAACTTTATTAAAAGGACATTTGTCTGCTGGATGAAATCAAATGATATATTCTAAATTTCACTAACTCAAAAGTCAATATCCGGTTCGAGTCTTGCCCCAAGGATCCCTCTGGCACTGTACACAACCAGACCCCCTGAACATAAAATCTCAGGGTAATGCAAAATTTCAACAAAGCAAATAATTAATTATGTTAGAAGTAATAGTTCAAAATACACATCCAAGAGGTGCACAAGGGTCAAGATTTAGTAGACAGGCACATAAAAATAGTGAGAACCCACAATCCCATACCACTGCTGCAATACTGTAGTTCTTGACACCTTTTTCTTCAGGCGATTCAACATTATTTCCTCTGATAAGAAAAAGCCAATTTCTATTTTTTTATAATGGATACATTATTGCAAGATTCACTAAAATTTCTACAATTTCCACACAAAAATTCAAGCAAATGTGTAAAAATCACACCAATATTTGCTAAGAACTAACTTAGTTCATTTAAATCAATTCCCCTGTATTTCAAAAAGTTATCTGATCCTTTCTAAAACCTTTTTCACACTATCAATTTAATGATCAAGCTATAACAAAATGTAGTTTTCATACTAAAAAACTGATGGGAACACTATTTACTGTACCATATCTGAATATTTTATCAGGCTGACTATCATTGTTATAGCATTTCTGGTGGGGATTACTCTTCTAAATCTACTCATTCTCTGAAAATCGTGAAAAAGATAAAATGTCATCTGAGGTACAATAAATATGCAAACTTGCATATATGTTTTGCTCTGCTTTGGCAGGAAGGACAAGTTTGACATGGCGCTGGGATACGTCAAGAACTAACAATGACCAGTTAAGTAATCATATGCATATTGATTGAAACCATAAATTTGTTTTCTATAGTGATAATTAATACAGGCACTGCACACAAAGCCGTGATGATTTGGGTAAATGGACTGCTGGTTTTTATGCAATATTATAAAGGGAAGAGGGAGTGCTGACATGAAGATGGGCCTCCTGATCTATGGGTAGATTCAAATTTTTGGTCCAAGCTGACATCGAAGACATATACATGTACTAATTACCGTACAATACTGCTGCATCAAGCATCCCAAGGGCAGGGGACATATTATCCCATGTCTTCCAAACCTGGGGGACTACAATTTAAAGGGACACAAGAAAATCGTAGCACATAGTGAACTAGATGAGAGAAAATCTGATTTACTCTAACAGTTTTGCCACCTTAACTTTGTTGTCTGCACTGTACTATCATGATTTTCTTGGACATCTACATCATTGCAATAAACGTTTCATTATGCGATGAAGTAACTGATGAAACCTTAATGTGTCTGAATATAGCGTTAACCTGAAATTAGTTGCACCACGGAATTTTCTGTTCCAGATCTCAATCTCATTTAACTTTAGCATTCACTCACTACTACAGCATTTATTATAATAAATTCATATGCTTTCTTAACTACCTTTCTTTCCAAGAAATTAGCTCATTCATTAATGACAAATTCTGTATCTGCATACATTTAGTATATTTTGTAATTAATTCAACCTAAATTAAATTAGATATTCCTTGGTGTTGATGTGACTTGAACCTTCAAATTTTAAGTTACACCCATGGCCTTTAAAGACTTTACACTGCAACTTAACCAACTATCACAAACTGATTTTTTGCCAGATACATTGTTTTAAAATGGATATTCACAGCCATTTTACAGTTTTTATAAGGGGCCCCGAGTGACTGAGTGGTCTAAAGCGCTCACCGTTACAGATCACTGCCATCTCACCTCTGTCTGTGTGGGTTCGAGTTTCGGGCTCGGCCAATGTGGTTATGTGAGAAAGCTTGCCGGTAGCTTCTCGTGGGTCAGTGGTTCTTTCCGGGTTCTCCCGGGTTCTTCCTCCACCATTAATACTGGCCACCATGTATAGCCTATCTTGTGCTGAAAAATGGCGTTAAACCCTACAACAACAACAACAGTTTTTATAACTTGTAGAAACTTTGGCTAATGCTAGCACCAACATCGATGTGAATGGTCATCCACTAAAGAAAAACTGAAGGTGTATGTATTTATTTTGTCAGTTGAAACAGCGAGCGTAGGGTCTAGACTTGGGAGACATAGGACAAAACCTGCAATCCCTCACTCAATGTGAAACACTCATATATTCATCTGGTAAGGAAATATTTTCTGAAATTATTAAATCTGTTTGTAAACTGAATCTCAAAGATTTAGATCAAAATTATTTGACACCAGATGAAGATATCGAATACTGACAACGAAAAGATAAAATGATGGTTTCCATAGTTTATATTGGTTTTAGAGTCGAATATAGTCCAAATTTCCTCTCACCTTTCCCATCCCATGTTAGGTACTGTTGAACCTCGACATAGTCCAAATATCTAAACAGGTGTGCGAAAAGGTCAAAGGAAGCCCGAAAAGTGATAATGTCCTTATAAACACTAAATTTATATTGGCCCATCTTAAATTGTTTTCCCAGTCTATTTGTATTTCCAGTCTTTATTTGTAGCAAATGACACAACATTGAAGGAATGATATTTAATGGATTTTGTTCTTTAAAGACTTTAGTGAACGGAGTAATTTTAAGGGGTGATAAATTAAAGGCTGCAACCAGATGTATTATAGTGTAACTTCAGAATGACTTGAAAATTCGTCAACTTTTATACGTCTGATACAAAGATCTGTGCATATGTCAACTGGCCTTAGTGTCATATTCTATCTGTATAACATTACATCAATTTGTATGTATTCAGGCTAATGATATTTTTTCATCCCAACGAGAAACGGATAACTGAACTAAGCAGACACAACTCAGCTTCAAAGTATCGATTCGTTTGATCATATAAAACTTACCGGTTCCCTATCCTTGTCTTTCGGCGTGGGATCTTAAACGTCGTTAACTTGCACTCCTATATAGCGACGCACCCTGCGTGCTGTCCAACCGTTTGTGTGCAACAACCTAACAAACAAATTGCAGTTACTTGAGTCATGACACGGTTATCGGAGGAAAAAGCCGACAGACCTTTTGCCGGTTTTAAATAGTCTGGTGCTCCAATTGATGCCACAACCTCATTCGAGGATGTAGCTACTGTCACAGAACCAGTCGCTACTTTTTAGTCAAGCCTAATATTGGCCCAGTGAAAACTACGTAAAGCGCCGACACCAACAGAATTCTGCTCTTTTGTAATCAGTGAAAAATCTAGCTAGGAAAGAGAAGTGAAATGTATCGAAAGAAAGGATATGATAGGAGAGTAGGTGACTTAGAGACTGTTCACTCATGTATTCGACAAGTTAAATAACGCGTGTTTTGATCCAGTACATATAAACAAATGGATTTTTTTTTCTCTTGTCAGTTTCATGTCAGTAAATCGACCGCTCGCAAATATATAAATATAGGAATAAAAATGATATGTTACAAAAAAAAAAAAAAAAACATTGAAAAGTATTGTCATTTTGAAGTTGTCAATGTAGTTAGGTCGTTTTTATTTTAGTAGTTTCACTAGTAATGGACGATGTACTTAATTTATATTTGCTATACATGCTATTGACTTGGACAACATTATTATTATTATTATTATTATTATTATTATTATTATTATTATTATTATTATCATTTTGTGTTTTTATTTATATTTTTTACAAAGTTAACTAAGGGACCATGAAATGCAACATGTTATATGTGATGCGTAACTATAGACAAATTTGGTACAAATTATCTTGAAACCAATTTTCTTACTAAATAAAATTGCGACCTCCAACCAAACTGACAAGGAGCCATCAAACAAAAAAAAACAAAAAAAACCGCAGGTAAAAGGCCGAAACATATTTGCCGTCTAGTATCGAACCCAGTATGTATGCATCGATACTTTTGCTCAAACGATACACATACTGATACAAGAAACGGAGAGTCAATGCAAAACGATACTTACCGTATGCGTGTTATATTAGTCTTCAGCAGTCAGGAATAATTATTATTAGTTACCTTGTTATTCTGTAAAATTATATTCTATCTGAAACAGCATTTAAAGTCATAGGCACTCATGTTTATTAGTAAAAACGAGAAAGACTATTTGAGAATACCCACTAGCTGTCTGCAAGTTAACACAAAGTGACATGGTTCGTAATCTGCCCCCCCCCCCCATTTCATGCTAATTATCTTAACCCAGAAGTATGTTCAGTATATATTATACATTCCAAACGTGTTCCACATGTATAATGATGTACTTTATCCATTGTTTAATAACCACTTTCACACGAAGTTTCTACTCTGAATTGTATCTTGACTCCTTTGGTCGATTTGAAAGCTACGTTACCGGTGTGTGAAATATGTTACCTTAGTTCTCATTTCTGGTTATTGCTTGTTCCGGTCGAGGTTATACAATAACCACCAATCAGAAATCAATGTAGCTTATTCTCTGCGTGAACAACAGGAAGTACTGGCGGAGCAAGAGAGAGACTTCGAGGAAAAGTCATTAGATATGTCAAGTACTTACGCGGAGCTGCTGCCAGGGTGTTCGATTGCACGAATCGTGCAAAGTTTGTACGAGTTCGCGCACCTGGAGAACAGTGAAACGCGAGAACTCCCGCAAGTGCTTTGAAAGTCCCATATATAAAAATGTTCTCGGCGAAGTATACACTTTTATTTAATTTTTCTTGTCGCGACATCTGTTTGTTTTTTTTTTATTTTTTTTTATTTTTTTATTTTTTTATTTATTTTTTTTTTTCGGGTAGCAACTGTTCCACATCTGGGTTCTTCAAGCAAGACATAAATGGTTGTGCAACTAATTTAATTAGCACAACTTGCCCAGGAATAAGCATTATGAACCGTTACGTTTGAACCATTCAGGAAGAAAGTTTTACAAATGTTTGTTTAATATACAGACTACCTAGAAATCCGATTTGGTTCGGCAGATACTTGCTGATGACAGCGATGATGACAATAATTTTGAAAATTATGGAGTATATCAGATTATTGGAGCTGGGAAAGTGTTAATGGAGATACCAGTGAGTGATTTTGAGCCCGAAATGGTGTTAAATACTAGTCAGATGTACATGCTGGATGCCCCCCCCCCTCCAAACCCCAAAAATAAAACGGCATGACCCTGTCAGTGGTATTTCGAAATGAAATGTACAAAGGGCAGAATACTGAGCCTAATTAAAATACAGACAATTTAAAAGTATATTGCAATTTTTTTTTAAATTAATAAATTTCGCCCTGCGGATCATATGCTACAAAACCATATACTATTATCCATACGAAGGTTACGATAAATTTAATAAAATAAGGGTTAAAAGATTAAAGTAAGAAGTAAAGATATTTATTTTTATACCTCTGCACAAGCTATGATGGAATAAATACCCTTACACAACATCATGGAACAGATAAGAAATTTAGCATGGTAGTCAGTAAACTACTGATTTAACAAAGGAAGTTTACGTTAGTGAAAATCCTATATTGGAGCAGACGTATCCAAATGATAATATCTGTGAACTCTGGAAAATTGTGCACAACAGTCACAAAGATAAGTTTCCCAACATATTCAAGCTGACAAAGCTAGCCATATATACGCCCCTTCAGAAAGAAGCACAGAACAATATTGATGCAAAGAAATGGAGCAGAGTATGTTTGGAATTAATTAACAGATTAATGTTTATACAGCGAGAGGTGACATCTGTCAAAGATGTTGATTTTAGTAGAGCACCGATTAATGGAGCAGGAAGAAAGAGAGACATGTATTGAAATTTATATAAATATTGACCTATGACTCTTTCTTCCTCCCCCTCCTTTTTTCTTTGATAAAGAGGTAGGTCTCCCTTAAGATAAAATCCTGTCATCATCTCTCCTTAAATTTCTCTTTTTTATGCTGAGATATTTAATCAGTGAATAAAGGTGCTGATGGAATAAATTAAATTAGCATAGACTGAGCTATGGGGCAAATTTAAAACTGCTAAAGTTTATCACCTTGTGTAAGTTAAAACAAATTGTAGAATAGGACTGGGCGTAGTCAATAGTTTTCCTTCTTCACTAACAAATACAAGTACCTGTGTCTGCAGCAGTCTTTTGCATCTGCAGGAAATAAAATGTGATAGATTTTGTTGGTATTCAACCTTATTCCCATGCCAGGATTTGTTATAGATGAGATTTTCTTGCACAAGGAAATTGCATTATTTCTTCTATTTTGAAGATAACACCGTAATGTCTTCCAAGTTTAATTGAGACAGGAAATTGATAAAAAGATGTTTTCAAATTGTTCAAGTTGTACAAAACAAAGAGAGTTAAATGGAGCCACCATTAAATGGCCTAAAACGTTGGATAAAACTCACTGCAACCAACAAGCAGTCTGTTTGAAAGTATCGTTGTTATCTTCTCATCATGAGAATTGCATTTAAATATATGATAACTATATTTCTGTCTGTAGCCTGCATACTGGAAATATTACCAGAATGCCAACATACATGAAAGGGCACCATCTACCTTCCAAAGATGGAAAAACCATTAAGTTCATATGTGTACCGATATGTATCGCATCGCAGTCTGCGTATCCTGAATCGTATCGATACGTGTCACAGATGTGCACCCCTAATATATATATATATATATATATATATATATATATA
>JAECUM010019881.1:0-33787 GCA_016617855.1 Megalonaias nervosa
GTCTTGGGGTTCTGTTTTCACGCTATCCTCCCATTCCATGTCCAAAGATTCTCTACCGTTCAAAGAGGGATAAGAGTCTTAAATAGTTTCTAATAGTCTAGAATGACTTCTCTCAAACTGTTGATTTCGATGGTATTATCGAATTCGGCATACAAGATGACGTTGACCGTCTCAGTGAGAGCTTCTGCAAACTGAAGTTCCACACGCAGTTAACCGGATTTTATAGGGTGGAAATGTCCCTCGTCGCTGCCTTGGTCTGGAGTGAAATCAAAGGCACACAAAGTGTAACCTCGTACATAATCTTCGTACGAAATACCGTGACTGGTGTTGGTTCCTAGTTGTCCGGTAGCTTCGTACAGGGACAAGTACGATCTCAAGTAATTTTTCTGGGCAAAGTTAGGTTCAAAGGGTCTGGTACACAAGGTCTTGCCATCGCGACTGACTTCGATCTTGGACACTCTGTAGTGCTTAAACTGGAAAGGATTTTGATCGTGGGCTCCGCTGAGGGCTGCGTTGCTGACGATGCCAACGATTAAACGTTTGGGTAACTGTTCTTGGAACAGATGATCTTCGATCTTGGATCGGAGACCAGCAGCAATGGTGAATGTTTTCACTTCTACGCGTCGTATCTGATACTTGGCGCTCGATCTGCTCAATGTGTGACTGGCGTCGTTTCCCGCTTTAGGTAACACTTCTACGCGGCGCACGTAGTCTGGCTTCTTGAATGATGGTTTTGTACTCGTTGGCATGACCCATCAACTGGAAAGAGACACTGCTGCGATTGAGTCTCAAGCTAATATCCACTCCGTTCAGCAAATACTTTTCTTGCAACCACATGTCCAAATGCAAACTATCCATCAGTTCTAAATTACGACCTTGCAGAATTTTTTTCCGACTGTCGTTAAAACCCACATTGTGAGGATCGTCATCGGCTGTCAGGGCTATGTCGTTAAAAGTGTCTTCACCTGCGGTGTCAGGTTTCCAAACCACGCAAGGATCCAGATTAGTGTTCTTGGCCTCTTTTCCGTACGTCAAGAGATTTTCCAGGTATGCTTGGTAAGGGTAAGTATCCATGCTGTTGCTGACCAGTTTGTTATTCAAGTACAAATCCACTTCGCTGAACATGGAATGCATGAAATTGTTGACGGGAGCTACTCTAGCATCGTCTCCCGGATTGGTGTTGTCTGTTTTCATCACTTTGAGTTTCAGGTACAAGTAACTGCTATTCAGAGCGATGTGATCTTCTGGTTGTCCTTTGATTTCAAACTCGATGGGAGCTGAATCCGTCAAAGAGGAGACCGGATGAAATTCGACCCATTGGGATTTTTTGCATTGTCATCATGGTGGGTGGCATGGCAAACAGATCCAGCTCCGACTTGGAACAAGCGCAAGACTCTCGGTGCATCATTCTCTCTGATTTAATAATCAAAAACGTCTAACTCTCGGACAGTTTTTCTTTTCTTAGTTTGTCTAGCTCTAGTGGTGTGAAGTCCTCTGAAGGGGTGTCTTCGTTGTCTTTTTCTGCCTTGTCCTTGCTGTGGCGGTAGGGAAGCAGGAATGTCTGACTCGGCATCGCCCAGGGCATTTATAGAAGTTTCTCGCCGACCCAAAATGTCTTTACCCGTTTGAAGCAAGACATTTTTGCCTGATCTCAAGAAAGCTTCTTTGGGATTTTGTTTGTCAATGATGACATTTTGGAGAAATTCTTTACCTTGCGTCAACGCGGCATCTTTCAAGGCGTGCAATCCCCGTGTCACCATCGATTTCAAAACGGGAACCACTGTACGAAAGGCCGATTTGAGCATATCATCTAAACCATGTCCTCGCTGTCGAGTGACTCCTTGGTACACAGGATACATGACTAACAAAAAGTCAGAGTAATCGTTTTCGGAAATGGAGTTTCACTGTGACTTTCCCTTTGGTGAATGGAATATTTTGTCCCAGATCTCCTTTTATAGTAATGTTGACAGTGTCGAAATAAGACTTACTGACGGGCAAATAGTGAGGATGTACAAATTCGCAGTGAGCGCGATAGGTGTTTCCACCTTCCTCGTCAGCCCTCGTGGCAGAATCCACTTTGAAAGGAATGACACGCAGTAACGGTACGGAGGTGTGTCCCACCACGTTGTACTCCGCCACATCGGGGTACACAAAAATCAAATTCAGTCCTTGGTTCATTTCTACAGGGAATCTAAAATATTTTGCAAAAATCCAAGTTGCCAGTAATGGCTGGTATTTCGGTTGTAATCTTGATCAACTTAGTGTCTCCACCCAAGATGTCATACAATTCAGGGCAAAATGTAATGGCCAATACTTTATCCTCTGAAAATTTCATCATTAGACGACGAGCTATTTTGTGGTACACGAGGGTGACACTTTTTCTGGTTTTCTCCAAGGCTTTGGCAAACACGGCATTGAATTTGGTAGAAATAGCGTTCACCAAATGTTGACCACTAAACTAATAACCCGCAGGAATGGTCAAGCGATAAGTGGTTCGTTTAGTTTTGGGGTCTTGTGATTTCATAGAGTCAGCTACACTGCTGCGTTCATCCAAGGCTTGTTGCACTTGTTCGTCATAAACTTCTACCGTAGAAGTGTTTTGATTTTCGACGATGTTTTTGATTTGTGTAGGGTGAATCATTTCCACTAAAGCCACTTCCCAATGGGCTTCGTGATCCAATTGGATGGCTTGAAGTAATCTGGCCGAGAAACAGCACAAAGTGTTTTTGGGAAACACCTCCATGGAACTGTCACAGGGTAACGTTAAGTAAAATTCGTTGTTCATAATTCCAGAGTTCTAGTGTCCGAGGGGTTACTGGAAGTCAGAGGGGTGTCTAAAAGAGGATGGTTAGGGTGACTGTTGGATGGGGGACTAACGTTGGACGCAAGGCTCCCGTTATTGTTGTTTCCGTTAGAGGAATATTTCAGAGACGGATTGGGAAGAAGGTAACCAATGCAACTGCTGAGTAGAATGGTCCACAATTGTTTGTCTCCTTGTTGCAAACTCAAATTGGCAATGGCAGCACCGATGACACAATACACCACAAAGATTTGGCAGGAAAAGACGATTTGCGTTTTAGGCACACGTTCTCCACACCACACCCACAAGGGTTGCTTTTGTAGATCTTGCAGAGAAGAACTGGGGCAAGGAGTGGTCACTGCAGTAGCTGAGACTGTGTTGAAGGGCATGATGATCACTTCTTTTTATAGTCAATAAGTTGCGAAGCGTCGATCCAAGAGTCAAAATTGGTAGGATATCCTTTCCAACGCACTTTGACTTCTTTGACACGTCGCTTTCCCACTTTTCGGGTTCTTCGATCGAAAATGCTTTCGATCTCGTACACGTTGTCTTTTTTTTTTTGGTCACACGTTGTAACTCGGGCAAGTAAAACGTTCCTTTTAACACTTCCCCGTTCATGTCTTCAAATTTATAGACGGGAGGATGACGGCCACGCACACGTTCAGTGACACAAAACAATTCGGTGGTCCAGTTGGGTAAGTAACCTTTGTCGAAAGTGCGTTTGGTTTTGCCAATGCGTACCCAATCTCCCGATGCCAACACTCCACCTTTCTTGGGGACAGTCACTGTCGGGGACGTACCAAACAGGCGCTCGAAGACGGTCACTTCGTTGTCAGGAGTCACTTCTTGGTGGGCACGCCCAATGCTCCGATGGTAAGATTGGTTGTACGATTGGACGAGGTGTGGCAAGACGTCGATGTACTTGAGAGTGTGTTGATGCGTAAAATATTTCCACATGCGTTCTTTCAAGGTGCGTTGGAAATGTTCCACGATGCTGGCTTTGGTTTCGGGATTCTCGGTGGTGAAAAAATGAATGTCACGTTTCTTCAATTCTTTTTGGAAAGCTTGGTTCAGAAATTCGGTGCCTTTGTCAATTTGCCATCGAAGAGGGTGACGCCCACTTTGTTTCAACACCAGTTTGAGGGCTCGCACTAACTCAGTGCTCGATTTGGAAGTCAATGGCACGACCCAGGCAAATTTGGAAAAGACGTCGATGACACAAAACAAATATTTGTAACCACGATTGTAGGTGGCCAAATGAGAGACATCGGCTAAATCGGCTTGCCATTGATGATCGATGCCTTCCACTCGGGTGCGACTTCTGGAAAATTTTCCTCGAATGGGTTTGTGTAAGGTGTACGTGCCTTGTTCTCGTAACCAGCGTTGCACTTGAGGTAAACGAACACTTTTCAGTCGAGTTTTGGCAGCACGATACAATTTCTGAACTCCTCCGTAACCTGCAGGATGGGATGGATCGTAGTAAATGCTGGCTAACAACTTCTCCATTTTTTTCTTTTTTTAATAAGTGATCCACTCTTCGCTGATGGTACTCTGAAGTGGTTTAGAAACGGCTTTACGTGTCCGATGTGCCACATGAGTAGAAGTCGAAGGTAGTTTTGGTGGTAGTGGTGGTGGTAATGGAATGGCTTTGGTCTTCTTTTCTTTTTTCATTTCTGCTTTCCCTTCTTTCTTTTTCACTTCTATGGAAGGTGGATTGGACATCATCTTTTTAACCCAAGCTTTAAGTTCTTCTCGTTGTGGTGTAGGGGAAGGGGTCAACAAGGACGCGGCAATCTTACTAGGGATGGGAGATGCTGACGGTGTTTGAAAGACTTCTCTTGCCTCTTCTTCCTCAGGCAACCGTGGGGCTGCATCTGTCTTGACCACTTGGAGTGGTAGTGGTTGTGGTGGTGGTGAATTTTTCATCAAGGCCTTAAAATCTTTCAGAGTGGGTGGAGCTCTTTCGTCTAAAGCTTTCTGGTGAAAGAGTTGCAGTCGTTGCAAAAATTGACCGTACTGTTGAGATTTTTCCGTTTCTGACAAATCGCTGCGATCCATCAAGGATTGCATTTCGTGTTGTAACTGGGACATCTCGGTCAAATGAGGATTGTGAGGTAAATGCGGGGTTCGTTGTTCTTGCCAACGATGGTATTCCATCGTTTGTAAGGCACTAAAGCTAGTTTTCGTCCTTCCATTGGGTTTTCAAGAATCACGTCTGAGATCTTTTGACTCCAGAGGTCCCTTTTATCTTCTTGGATCTTTTTATCTTCATCCTCCCAGGATGTTTCCCAATGGTCCTTTCAGCAAGGTTCCTCCTATTGTTCCCATTACTCCTTTCAGTAAGGGTCCTCCTATTGTGCCCACTACTCCTTTCAGTAAGATGGGTAAAAAAGGCAAAATTCCTCAGCGTTGCACCAACATCTTTTTCTTTTGACCAATGGGTATTTTCTTTTGGACCATTTGGCGAAGAACGTGTCGATGTTTGGCTAAGGATTCTTTCTGGTGTTTAGGCAAAGTTATTGTGCCTTTCAATACATTCAGACAACATTCTCACACGGTATCGATGACGTCTTTGGAGGCAGTTTGAATGAGTTTTTTTTCGCATGGGTGGAGGAGCTTTGGACAGGACGGACAACATGTCCCAATGTTTGGCTAAACGAGGTGGCAGTCCTTTCTTTTTCTTTCCTTTGGGGGCAGAAGAGGAATATCTTTTTTGGGGTGACATCTTTCTCGGTTGGTTCGTTGGTTCCGTGGCACACAGCAAAAAATACACTAACGTCGATGACTTGTCACACGGTCTTTTATCCTTTTTGGAGACTATCGCTTCGTCAATAAGGTAACGATGTGTTTTCCAAAATCACCAAAGAATCCTCCTCTTTGGTGACTCCTCTTTTTCTTTGGACGAGTGTGTCTTTTCTGGGGGTGACGTCTATGTTTGACTACCCGTTTTTTTTTCGGATGAGGAAACTTTTTCTTTTTCCTTTCTGGACAGTAGAACGACAATGAGGAGACATCTTCTGGTGCACAACATACACTAAAGTCCATGGCTTCACATGCGTCCTTTTATCTCATTTTGGCTAGTGGACATAGATTTAAATAGATTTAAGAGTTTTGATCATGTGTGGTAATAAAAGACTAGGCAACCACCCTCCTCTTTGGTGACTTCTTTTTTTCTTTCAACGAGTGTGTCTTTTCTGGGGGTGACGTCTATGTTTGGCTAAGCGTTTTTTCGGATGACGAAACTGTCCTTTTCTTTTTCCTTTCTGGACATTAGAACGACGATGAGGAGACATCTTTTGGTACACAACATACACTAAAGTCCATGGCTTCACATGCGTCCTTTTATCTCATTTTGGCTAGTGGTCATAGATTTAAATAGATTTAAGAGTTTTGATCATGTGTGGCAATAAAAGACTAGGCAACCATCCCCCTCTTTGGTGACTTCTTTTCTTTCAACGAGTGTGTCATTTCTGGGGGTGACGTCGATGTTTGACTAAGTGTTTTTTTGGATGACGAAACTGTCCTTTTCTTTTTCCTTTTCCTTTTTGGACAGAAGAACGAAGATAGTGACGGTGTGCACTTCTTGGTGGGGCCATCTTTGGGCGTTCAGGACCACAACATCACTAAACCTATCGTTTGCCTCAGGTCTTTTTATACTGGAACGCGTCGCCACTGATTGTCTTTACGTCGTATCAACTTGATGACAGGCATCACACGTCTTGGAGGAGTTCGCAACGGACATAATCGGGACAGTTCTTGCTTGGACAAATCCAGTAAACTCTCTTGGACTTTGATTTTGGGGGCAGGTACTTTGTGAGCAGCGGCCACTGCCGCTAAAGAGGAAGAGGGTGTCACCGCTGGAGGAGAAGTTTTTGGAGACACTCTCTTGCAGGTAGAAGCTGTTTTCTGTGGACTTTTCTTTTTTTTCTGAGGCTGTGACCTGGTCTTGACACCGTTGCTCTTTTTCTTTTTCTTCTGGGTACGTTTGGGCGTGGCTTTTTTCTTGGGCAAAACTTTGGGAGCATTAGGATCCCATTTTAAGAGGGAACGAATGATGACACCTCCTAGAGAACCGCTTCCTCCAGGTTTCAAAATGATTTGCTTTTTGGTTTGAGTGTCAATGCTAGGATCGGATAACTGCGTCAAGGCTACTTTGTTTCTTTCAAAAAAAACCTTTGGTTTGATGTGGAACCTGAATGATGCCTTGCAGTAATTGACGTGCTGTCACCGTAAACCATCGTAAGACTTCTTTGAGACTAGCTTCTAAGACACGAGCACGTACTTGTGGATTTTTTTCGCGACTGATACCGTACAAGGCACGAATCAATTTAATGGGAAGATGAGACTGAAGGGACGTCGTGTTGACGCTGTGTGAGAGAGACCCCAAGTGACCGAGGTTTTTATAGACCTTTTTTTGGTGATTGTGATTAAGTCGACGAAGGGGACGTGTACACGACAGGCCCTCCGTTTTGGCACCAGTGGTGAAATAGATGGGTACGAAATAGCAAATAATCGGGAGTGGTGGGTTTTAAATCCACGAGTAAATAAGCGTGTGGGGTTTGAGTGGCATCGTCGTACGCATGAGTCAGCCAAGGCGTTCCTAACTGTTTGGCTAAGACTTGTACTTGCGATTTATCTCTAGGGCTTTTAAACAACACCACGTAATGAGCATTGAGACTAATGGTACGATGGGCTTTACTTTGTTGAAACAAATTTTGGGTGATGTAAATGACACTGGCATTAAGATGATGCCCTTTGCGCGTAAACCAGAGTTTAATTTCTTCTTCGTCTTCTCCTAACATGTCGTCAAAAATAACCAAATGAGTTTGACTAGGGGCAGACACGATCCCGTCGTCCTCGCCAGGAATGCCTTCCACAAAGACGATGGAATCGCCTTGACTTTCTCGCAGAAGGCTGTACGCCGATTGCCACTCTTTGTAACACCACACGATTCGTTGAGGTGGACGATCGATCAAATGATGTTTATGTTCGATCAAACGTTTGACAATTTCGGTTTTGCCTGAACCGCTAACTCCGGCAATGAGCATGTTAAAGGGATGACGAAGATACAAGGCCTCCCAACTAGTCCTATCCACGTGTTCGAAAATGAGTTTGACAGTGGAGGAAGAGGGAGCAGAGACAGTAGAAGTAGCCATAGTAGTGTAAGGAATGTCACTTTTGACACGAAGACAGACAAGATAAGAGTTTTTATACTTTTTTCAGGACACGTTTAATACCATCTTTAAAAGTGAACAACACGAAAGATAAAAATACATAAAAGCCAAATGGCTAAGTACATAAATATAGGACACATCAAAACGATCATAGTGGATTATAAACAACTCTCTGTACAACATTTGTGGTGATCAAGAGGTGGAATTGTAGGGACAGTGTGAAACGTTCTTAGAGTCTCTACACTCCTTGGCATAGTCACACAAGTGTCCTCCCGGAATGGTCTTTCGGGGATGTCGATCACGGTCCTGTCCTGTCCTGTCCTGAAGGGAATGGTTCTTCTGGGAATGGTAGTCCGTTTTTATACCTCTTTTTGTCGGAGGCAAGAAATGTACTTTCTGCAAAGAGATGGTCGTACTTCAGTGGCAAATCTAAATTGTTTAGTCACTAACTTGCGCATCACGCACCGTTCAGAAGTGTCCTCTTGAACCAAGTTTACGTTGTGCGTGTGTGTGTTTTATGCATTCTCATTCGTTGGTGTGGATAGTATAATGTGTGTGTTTTTTATGCATTCTCGTACGTTGGTGTGGATAGTATATAGGTGTGTGTTTTATGCATTCTCATTCGTTGGTGTGGATAGTATATTCGTGTGTGTTTTATGCATTCTCATTCGTTGGTGTGGATAGTATATAGGTGTGTGTTTTATGCATTCTCATTCGTTGGTGTGGATAGTATATAGGTGTGTGTTTTATGCATTCTCGTACGTTGGTGTGGATAGTATATAGGTGTGTGTTTTATGCATTCTCGTACGTTGGTGTGGATAGTATAGTGTGTGTGTTTTATGCATTCGTGACAAAGGCCCTTTTCAGGGTCACTCCACTGCCTCGAAAAGATTTATTCTTTCTTGCCCAAAAAGAAATTTTTAGTTGTTGTATAATTTATGTTTAACTCACAAAAACATTATTCTCTGTTGCAAGTGTCCAGTACCGTGACGTCACACTACCTGTTCCATTCCTATTGTTCCCATACAAAATTCCCATTGACGCTATAGTGTCCCAGGGTGTGCCATTTGACGCTATAAATCTTGACGCTATAGTACAAAGTAGGGTCCCATAATGCTAATTCCCATTGACGCTGTAAATCTTGACGCTATAGTACAAAAAGTAGGGTCCCATAATGCTAATTCCCATTGACGCTATAGTATCACTTATTTTAATTTTTTATTTACAATTTTCCAGTTTCCGCGAAGGTCGGTATGAGTTTAAATAATTTCAGTATTACTTTAAGTCTTGGTAACATTTTTAAAATTTATCTATGGATTATTTTCAGTCTCCGCTAAAGTCCGGTGCAATTTCAGAATTTAGTGCTACACTTTGTCTTTGCCATTTCTGACAACCAAAACATCTGGCTAGTTATTAGTTTCCATTCAAGTCCGCTAAATTTTTCGGAAATTTAGTGCAATATTTTAAGTCACGGCAATCTGAATACAATCTTCCGGAGTTTTTCTCAGTCTCCACTAGAGTTTGGGACATTTTGGTAATCTTAGTACTACTTTTAGACTAAACAAACATAATTTAATCTTCTGGGATATGTTCAGTCTCCGTTAAATTCTGGGACAATTTCGTAATTTTAGCATTACTTTTAGTCACAGTCATTTGAATATTAATGTTCCAGATTTTCTCAGTCTCCACTCTATTCCGGGACAATGTCGTAATTATAGTACTACTTTTAGTCTAAACCAATGTAACCTAATGTTCAGGGACATGTTTAGTCTCCGTTAAATTCTGGGACAATTTCGTAATTTTAGCTTTACTTTTAGTCACATCCATTTTGGCATTAGTCTTTTCCTTGATTATAACTATTTATAGCATCATTATAATTATGCAAATTTATGAACACCGTCAACATAATTTCAGGTCCAGGTAATGCTTTATATATAAATCTCGGGCTTGTATTAGTATATGTCTGTCTCAGTCTCTACACACTTTGTATAGAAATGAAACAGGTGGCATGACGTCACAGTCCTTGCTACATTGCTGCAAGTGTCCAGTACCGTGACGTCACCCTACCTGTTCCATTCCTCTTGTCGCTATACAAAATTCCCATTGTCCCTATACAGTCCCAGAGTGTGCTAGTCGCTATACAAAATTCCCATTGTCCCCATACTATGCCAGGGTGATTTTCTGTCCCTATAAATCTTGTCCCCATACTATCCCAGAGGGGTGGGGGTCTGTAATGCTAATTCCCATTGTCCCTATACTATCCCACTACACTGCTTATATATCCATTCAGCGTTTTGTGTCTGTGATCGTCTCACCCAGGAATGAGTCTTTTTATACTGTGGAAATATCAAGAGTTTAAAACTCGGTTAACGCATTTGTGTTTGCGTTTCACTTGTATCTTGACAAACTCTGTGTAAATGCATTTTCTCAGCTCCACAGGCAGATTCTGAATATTCTGTCCTAAACCAGCCATTCACATCAATGCCTTTCCTTTTAAGGAAATAGTCATACTTTCTACACAGAGTATCTTGAGGCTTTCGACAAAGAGTATCTTGAGGAGACACGTGTTGTACATGATTTTTGTAATATGTAAGTCTTCATTCTCTGGTAGAAGAATTTTTTGTAGTACTGCAGCGTTGTAGGTCGGAGTCATGCATGCAAATTCTTGTTAGTCGTGGGTAGTTGATCAATGACTGACCATTTTAACACGTTCAAAGTAATCAACCCTCTTATAACATTCAGGTACCATTGATTTAAAGTTTATGCCGTAAGCCATTGAAAACATGTATTCTTCTTCGATTTGTACATCTCTAGGAGCTAGTGATATACAGAGTATCCAGCGCATGGATGTGATCCGTAGATAGGTACACTCACGGCATCACCTTTACCAGTAATTTCGATGGTAGTAGAGGAGCGTCAAGTTCATACTGGATCGCTGATGCCGCAGTGTATGGTATCAGTCTGGTCACAAGGCACAGCATCGCACTCGAGTTCACTATTGAACGTTCAGCTTGTAGTTGGTTTGCAGTTTCGATTCGTGATGATCGATGAAAGTGTGCTGGCCTCAAACTTGTACTGGAGTTTATAGTGGGTCCATCACTCGGTTGATGAGTCGATTTGTTCATCTTTCTTGAAGTTGCAATGAAGTGTTGCTCTTGGAACTTTCCCTTTTATATGTTAGAACTCGACATGTCCGTATGGTAAGGTGTTTTGGTCTGGGAGTCGCAGTCTTTTCCGGTTCACAATTTGATGGACCTTTTCTAAAGGTCGACTGTCTATTTGGTATTTTGCAAACGTACAATTGTGTGTGAATCGTGTGTTTTCACTCGGAAATCTTGATGTTGTCCGGACAGTAACGCTTCTCAATATTGACTACTTGCCTCGATCGATAGTTCAGTGTCAGTCCTTTGACTTTGCATTTGGTATGAATTTCTTTATTGATCTCCGTAAGTTTTGGGACCACCGCTAGCAAAAATGACAATGTCTTCTCGGTGTTAGTCGGTCCATGCACCTAAACGATCCCCTTCAATGTTTGGGTGATGATTATAAGGGAGATGGATGTACATACATTTGTCGATTTCAATGGTAATGACTCGATCTCCGAAAACTTCTAGGACGGAATACAATTTTAAACTGACATTGGCTGTGACGGACGTTGTAATGATGAAATTTCCAAATGAGTCGCGGGGGAGGGGGGCAAACTCTAGCCCTTCTTTGTAATTGACCAAGATCAAATCTTCACGGATGACATCCGCGTGTTTCATGAATTTATTTTTGTCCTCCATCAGTTGACAGTAACGGCTTGGATCTGAAAAATATCCCGTCTTGGGTAATGTCAGACGCTGCTACAAATTTTGCCACAAACAATGTAAAATAATTTCGTTCTTTTCCTCTCGTTCCAATATAATGCCTTCTAAGTATCGGTACCGTTCTTTTGAATGTGTCCTTTATACTTGAGTCTGGCTCTAATTTCGTATACTTCAGCAGTTGGTTTCCATGATCGCGAAAATGAAACAATTCGCCATTCGCCGACGTTCGTGTGAAAGTACGCTCTTCATCCTTCCGGCTACAAGGTTGATCATAATTGCACGTTTCATCACACGTACGGCATAAAGAAAACATCAGTGTTCCCTGATAATGATGTGGTAAGACATGATGGTACAGGCTGGCTGGGGTAACACATTACCTTTAATAAAACCTTCGTATTGATGAATGTGTTCCATGTCGATGTGTTCAGCCAACATTTCAAAGAGCTCCGTAAGAAACCAAGCATATTTGTATGATCATGGACACAAGGAACACACCTCAATGTATTTTAGTCCTTTCCGTCAGATTCGTCCACGTTGTACAGTATGCTTGTTGCATTGGTTCGTCCTCTAATCAAACTGTACTTGGATTAAAAGGTTTGATGTCTAGTACATCGTAACTTTCTGCAACGCGTCTAAATTCTGGACCGGTTTTGACAGTAAATCGTTCTCGTCCTCCAATATTTTTCTTACTTGATATCCTTGTCTTTCTAACCTCCTTGGTATGATTGCCCGTACAACTCGTCTCTTCCAGGGTAAACTCTGAGAAAGGACTTTCCAGGTTTCATTGAGGAAACATATGGGGCATCGATAGGGATTCAATTCCATTCTGCAAAGTTAGAAAAAGTACGAAAGATTTTTTCACGCACTCCGGGAATTTAAATACAATTGGAACAGTCACAAGATGTAGTTCTTATATTCTCGTCAAAAATACAGTGGGGTAAATGTAGACCTTTGAAATATTGCATATTAAATTAAATTCTATTTCGTGAATTCTTTTTCTCAAGTATGGATCACCGTGCTTTTATGTTCATTTCACGTACTAAAATAATAGCGTTCAAGGGTCAAATAAGAAGGAATTTTTGGTTAGTTTTATAATGGCACTTTCAACACATTGTTGGCTCTATCGTGCTGAGAAAATAAGAGTTATGTGCCTTTCCCAAGGACAAACCGATGTAGCCGACCTTGGCTGGCCTGTGCGGGTGCTGAACCCACGACCGTTCGATTGCAAGTCAGGTAAGCTACCATTGAGCTTCTCGGGCTCCAACGATGAATTGAATGAAGGCGAATTTGTAGAGCTAGCAATCAAAACTATTAGAAAACTGGAATTATTTTAATTAAAGTAAGAAAAATTATTGCGACCACATCGTGTAAAAATTGTTTTCTGTTTTAAGAAATTTTCTTTTTTTTCGTATGCCAATATATTTCCAATCTCTTTTGTTTAAATCGAGTGTTCTAAAAAGAAGAAAGACAGAAAAAGGAAGATAAATGGTAATATTTCCGAATAACATCATCAGCATTATTTCAGTCAATAACTGAATTTATGCATGCGTACATTTTTGTATATACCTATTTTGAATAAGCTATATTATCATTGTAGCGTAATCTATTTAAAAGACTTTCATTGTTATGACGAGCGTTAGAACTTTGCAATACAAAATAATATTTTCTATTTACTTACACTTGCATAGATGGTCAAGGCACACAAGATATAAAGGGTTGAAAAAGTGTGAACTTTATTAAAATTTTAAACAGAACAACGAGAGCATGTTGCGGATTCTTTCGGTGTATGTAGAATTGTAAAAATAAAAACAACAACACAGCTGGATAAAGTTATACAATTTGCTATACATTTTCTGCGTAATATGACATGATCATATTCAGTTACTTATTGATTTCCTTGAGCAGTTTACCGAGGATGGCACAACTCTAAACCTGTTAATAAAATGATATAGGTGGATCTGAGTACAGTGGTTGTTTTTAATTAATATTTAGAATGTATTCATTCGAGACTAAGGGCCCATCACTTCAGACAGAGTTACATTATCTAATTACTTCGTTCAAATAAGCTCAAATACAGATTTATAGACAAACGAGAACGACATTTGCGTCACTGAAATCAAAGAGTTACAGGTTTTCCAGTGTTCGTATCATAGTGAAAGAAATGTAAATAGGTTAGGCGTGCCCAATGCCCAAATCCAGAACACAAAGAATTTAATCTGCTTCGGTTAATTTCAGAAATATTTGTTGTTGTTGTTGTTGTTGTGGGGCTTAACGCCATTTTTCAGCACACGATAGGCTATACATGGCGGCCAGTATTAATGGTGGAGGAAGAAACCGGGAAATCCCCGGAAAGAACCACCGACCCACGAGAAGCTACTGGCAAGCTTTCTCACATATCCACATTCGCCGAATCTTAGACTCGAACCCACGCAGACAGAGATGAGATGGCAGTGATCCGTAACGGAGAGCGCTTTAGACCACTCGGCCACTCGGGGCCCCAGAAATATTTGTATAACAGTGGACAAAGTTTGGCTATATCAAGAGAATGGTGTACCCCGACTTGAACGATGTAAAAAGTAGACAGTGTACGCAACAATAATCTATTTTTATACCGCTCCATGGCCTAGTGGTTAGTGCGTCGGCTTCGGATGCGAGAGGTCCCGGGTTCGAACCCCGGCCGAGTCATACCAAAGACTTAAAAATGGTACTAGCAGCTGTCTCATGCTACATTTCTGCGGTATGATGCCCCAGTGCTAGATATCACTATAAACTGCCACACTGCAGACATCGTAGCGATAGGACTGACAATTTTTTTAAAGCTACGTTAAAAATCCAAATCACACACACACACACACACACACACACACACACATCTAATTTTATCAAGTAAATCATGCCCCGTTTCCGATTCCTTTGCAACCGTTATTAGTATGAGAGGTTGATGTGTGATCTAATAAGAAGAATAAAAAAAAAAAAACAACAATAGTTTGCTTCAAATAATTCATTTGATCTTTTGTCATGTTTCTTACGTCAGGCATGGATTGTATAGCGGCTGTGCGCAAATACATCCCATACTTCATAGGTTTAACTGGAGGGTGGTGGTGATAAGTCTGCTGAAATATCGATTTGTGGAAACTTTCGTTATCAATATTAGCAGCTAAAACCTGGGGCGAAATGTGTGCAACCATTATATCCAGAGATCATAACTGCAGTAGCAAAGTATGCCATGAACTATTAGATGCATAGGTGCATCATGTATTGCATGCACTAAATTCCAAGTGATTGTTGATCAATTCTTTCGAGTTAGTCATGCCTAATACGTTCAGTTTGGACTGTACTATTAATGACAACAGTAGGTCAAATAACCCTTTTTAGCATTTAACATATAACTCACCTTCCTAGACACTGTTGGATGAAACTTTATTTGATCATTCATCTTTATGTTGCATCCATAAAAAGTAGCAATAAATTGTGCAAAACTGACTATGCTAAGATTTAGGATCTCATAACGTCGAAGCAGGAGAGCCAAATCATTTTGGTTCATTGTTAGCACAGGCTTTACATTTTTTTGGAGAAAGAAAATGTATATATAATTTGGATTTCGTGAATTGGAAATACTTCTAAGTCACATTCCTGTATTAAGCAATATTTCACTCGCATTCTGTCTTGGTACAGTGTAGCACCAATGTTATTCTTGTAACAGATATGACTGACTATGCACACATCTCTCGTATTCTTTCTGGATATCATTCGAGATGGTATCACAGGTAAACCTATATGCAAGTATTTGCTCGCTTGTAACACGCACCTAACTGCAAATGGCGTAGACCCAAATCTATCGTCGCATTATGTGGCGGTAGATCAGGTCCCGTATTCTCGAAACTTTCCATCAAGAGACTCACGCTCAAGCTAAAGCTCCAAGTCTCTAAACGTTGACAGTATCTGACTTTAATTACAATAAACCCAGATTCATTTAATTTAGAATCCTATTGACTTTGGTTTTTCTACTCGACTGCGATTTAAATCGAACGGCTTGAACCCTCACTTATCTGCCAGTTATTAAACAACGGCAGATCTAGGTCTACGTAATTAACTGTTGAATCTGTGTGACTCTGTGTGTGTGTGTCTGCGCACGTGTGCGTGCGTGCGTGTGTGTGTAATATTTTAATGGACAGGTATATATGAGAGAAAGCCTGGTTATCACGTTTTAATAATGGTCCACAATGAATGCAAGTAGATTTGAAACTGTGGAAAATATGTGAAAACAAGATAGAAAAAAGTCTCAGTATAGCAATAGGATTTCCTACTGTACAAGATAAGACGATTCAAAACCTTCATAAAATAATTTCTACGCCTGCAACATTAATTTCCTTTAAATATATTAATGGAACTCAATCACAATAGCATCTATTTGTTATCTAAATGGAGCTTAACGAATTGAAAGGAAAGTGAGCGCTTTTTCTGTTATTCAGTCTCGATTTCCAATAATTATTCGGTGTTGACGACCGCCACAATTTAACGCTAGGGCAGGAAGGAAAGGGTGATACTGTATGCATGTTTAAACAAGCAGCCTCGATTATGATGTTCCTGATGTTACTGACCGGTGTGTTGAGCAGCCTGTAGATAATTGCGTTCTCAGCATACATGGATACGTACAAGCACAACCAAAGCATACAGCTATTGTCGGGAGAGAGAGGTCAGTGCATTGTCAGTACTCGTGCAATTTTCCCGAGTCTGTGTTTACTTTTATTGCTGCTTTGAAAACAGAAAGAAGGGGGAAAAAAAAAAAAACGTTATTTGTGATGTTGGACTACGTAAGAGGGAATCAAAATTATCCGTGTGATACCATGCTAAATTATAAAAACAAAAAATCTAATGTAAAATTCGTTACGAGAAGCGATTGAAACAAAGATTCGGTCATACTTGGAAATGATACTCGTGACTTCTTCGTTCAGACACTACCTGGCATACACATGGAGAATTATAAGGCTGTCGAAAATCTATCCGGTTCTCCTTTATGTGCTTCTGATTGGAGTGATTTGTATCGGTAAGTTAACCACACACACACACACACATACACACACTCTCTCTCTCTCTCTCTCTCTCTCTCTCTCTCTCTCTCTCTCTCTCTCCAACACACCCATAGCCACCCACCCCTACACACACACAAATAATACCTCTCTACTTGTTTCAGTCCCAAATTTGTACCCGAAACATTTAATTGGTGCATTACCTCGTCCGTCTGTCTGTTTAAATGGTGTCATCTCAGTCTTTATCAGCTGCTGTATTTCCATCGCATCTAACTTTTTTGTCAAACTTCCTTCCTCGCCGTATCTGAAATTAGGGAGATATGAAATTAGATGTATGTATATTTACTAGTTATAGAATACACAAAAGCAACAAAATAACTTACTCTATATTCCTGCCAATATTCTGGATAAAATATATGCCATATTGTCGTCGATTTAATTTCTCCGAAAATTTGTTGAAGAAGCTCTTTACATATAACGATTTCATAAAGCAAACACATTCCATAAGGTCAGAAAGGCAAGTTCTCTCTCTTTAATTAACTAATCCATGTTAATCCATCCAAACATCAATCTACCCATTCCTCATGCATGCATCCATGCATTCATACATACACACATACGAGAAATGTACGTTTCCAGTCAGCCTTAATAATACAGCTAATGCCAAACTATGTTGGGAGCTTTTTCTTTCATTTTGTTTCTTTTTTTTTTAGGTCTCTCAGGGCTAACGGGATTGCAGCTATATCCAG
This sequence comes from Megalonaias nervosa, assembly GCA_016617855.1. NCBI lineage: Eukaryota > Metazoa > Mollusca > Bivalvia > Unionida > Unionidae > Megalonaias > Megalonaias nervosa. Next base: position 17,563 of record JAECUM010019881.1, read on the forward strand.
GAGTCACATGGTTCGATAAATTCCGTAACGGCGTAAGTTGGAACACCTGACAAGGTGTCCGATATCATTATCATGCCACCCAGCTCTGAAAACTATAAAGATAATATTTTTATTTTCCTAAATTCGGGCGCGGAAGAAATTCTTCAAGTTAATGTATAGAATGCTTACTTACAAGTTAGTAATGTTTTAAAACTCCAGACATAATACATTCTTATAGAGAGGATAGTTAGTACAATAAGACCTAAAATAAACAATGTGAAGTTAAGTTCCATTTCTGGTTTAATAGCTCGATGGCAGCATTACTCCATGATTGTAAATGTGATGTGATCATTTGCTTCCGTTTGGGATTTAGAAATCCACAAGGACTACACTCATATTATTATTATTATTATTATTATTATTATTATTATTATTATTATTATTTGACCCAATTGACCTACTGACTATGCTCTCAGTTGTATATCAGCGTCTGTAAAATCAAAGTTTTCTTCCTCTTTACTGTTAAATATACGGCCCCGAGTGGCGGAGTGGTCTAAAGCGCTCGCCGTTACGGATCATTGCCATCTCACCTCTGTCTGCGTGGATTCGAGTCTCGGGTTCGGCCAATGTGGGTATGTGAGAAAGCTTGCCAGTAGCTTCTCATGGGTCGGTGGTTCTTTCCAGGGTTTTCCCGGGTTCTTTCTCCACCATTTATATTGGCCGCCATGCATAGCTGAAATATGGCGTTAAACCCTACAAAACAACAACAACAACAACAATAACAACAACTATTAAATAAATATGATATATGTCGCTTGACTTAACTGGGTGAGAATTTTTCTCTATGTAACTACATGAATTTGCATCTACTACTCTATTTATACAGGTAAAACTGCCAAAGTGTATGAGTCCCAGTTCATTACTTTTCTCACCCACAAGAACAACAACAAAGCTACGAACTAATGAATAATAGATTAAACACCACCCGTCTTTGTCTTCTTCATCTATACATTTCGCAAAATTTGTAGACAGAACCAACATAATCGTTACCATACATCGAAAAAAAAAAGGTACTCGTAAGGACTGCTTCTAACCCGATCCTGAACGCGTGCGCTGCACACTGGCATTGTACCTGGTTATTTAACAGATCTGATCAACACGACGAACTATACTGTTTGACACGTTGTTAAACGTGTTGAGACTGAACGGTTGATATTACAGGTGTTGCAAACAATATTATCCAACACAAAAGTAGATTACAAGTAATTTTAATCTTCACATAAGCTATGGTTCAAGACAACTGCCCCTAAAACATAACAAACTGATATTTGTATCCCAGGGCGAGAATTTGTCAAAAGTAATAATTCATGGAAGAGCTACAGAATAGAGACAAAGTCAGGTTCATTAACAAAATCAATATTCTTGCCTTTACCGTGATGACAGAAAATAGACCCAAATCCCAAGGGCCAGTTTTGAATTAGGATCAGATACGTAAACTGTGTAGAACTTTTTTTTTTCTTCTCAACATTACCGTATATGACCGCTTAAATTCTTTTAACTCAACAGTACCCTACACATCCATACTTTTTGTCTTAATGATATTCAGTATTTATGCATTGACTGGGAGGGAAATGTTAGGTAATAATTCCACGGCAACATTTGAAATAAAGTCTAGCTTCCATTACTCGAACCTCGTCAAGCAGAAATCTCGTTTATTGAAACTGAAGGCAATACCTTTGTATGATCCCATTTTGATCCGATGGTCTTACCCGACGCAGTGCCATGTCTCACAGAGAGTTCGGATGATAAGTTTTTTACTGTATAAAATCATTTACTGGTTTGGCGTGGTCTGGTTTCACATTTCCTTATTATTCACACTCTGCGCTTTGGTCTCTAAATAAGCGACTCAGGTATCTGGCGATTTACTATTCAATTTTAGATAGTATCCCTAAGCAGTGGCGTCACTAGGGTTGGTGTCACCCAGTGCGGTAACTCATGGTGTCACCCCCATGAACCTCCTTCCTGCACAAAAATTCAAAAATTGTATAGACAGTCATTTTGGTGTCATCCCCTCTAATGGTGTCACCCGGTGCAGCCCGCACCCTCCGCACCCCCTAGTGACGCCACTGTCCCTAAGTCGACCGTCTCTGAGGACACAACTGTGTGTTAAGAGTAAAAAAAAAATTGTTCCAAATACTTGGCCCCACTACTTTGTTTATTTTCATGACTTGCTAAGGTCTTTCTATTATATTCCTTAATTATATAATTTAAACTAAGTTAAATTCCTTGTAAAAATGTATCAATACGTGTTTTTGCAAAATGTAATATTGCTCATGCTTCTTGGAGCACGTCCGTAATCAAATGATTAGTTTCGGAGGTACGTAGATTGACCTTTTGTCAAGCTCTTCAATTTCGGAGGAAAGTAAATCTTGCCTGCAGGCCGCAATCCCATAATGCCAAAATAGAAGTGATCGGGTTTGAGAAAACACCGGAACTTGGGAAGTTGGTATTATTCATTCATAATATCGTGGGTAGCAGACGGGTTCGCAAGCTTGCAAAACAGCGATGATAAATCATCCTCTTTGTTAATGACTTGCATAAGAATAATACTCATCATCACTGGCTTTCGCTTTCTTTTAGTTTGAGTTGGTTAGCAAATGTATATTTTATATCATGGACAACAAAACCCTCTTAAAACGATCCCTGTATACTTACAATATCACTGCAATTTGTGCAAATAATTGGTCCTAAGACTAAATTACCCTATTATCCATTGAAAGGTTCAACGTTTAATGTCGAGATGAGCCAGACAAAAGGACATTATACAGGTTCCACCCAATTTTATTACCTGATAATATGCATTTTTAAGTAATCTCCTTGAGAGTTCATCTGTGGACCCTTTATATTTTACAGCAAGCAAACTTCAATGCGCTTGAATTAGAATAAATGGATGCCTTCGCTTTTACGGACAGTGACAATACCATCGAATCTGTTTCAGTATTGGTCGAGTAGTTTGAAAATAGTTTCTTGCATCTTCAGTTTGATATTACTGACTGTATTAATTTTGATTAAATTCACGGTTTATTTTGCTTTCTCTTCTAGAACCAGTCTGCATTCGCTTTAGCGAGATACGTGAAGAATATATGCCCCAAAGCGACAAAAACGAAGTTGGCGCTTGCGAGAAATGCCCACTATTGTGTTCGCTACAAAGTGATGTATTGCCCAGTAGAGAAATCTGGTAGCACTTTCTGGAGAAGAGTTTTCTACCTCCTTTACGGCTGGAATAAATCATATGAACACCCTTTCCAAGTTCCAGTCCAAAAAGCTCTAAGTCAAAATTTTGAGAGTTTCATACAACTACGGCTCTGGAAAAGAGGGAACATTTCCCCGGAAAGTTTTTTCATGTTTATGTTTGTCAGGAATCCTTACACCAGAATTCTCTCTGCATACGTGGACAAGGTGTATCCACATAATCCAGTGTACTGGAAAAAGTTCGGAGTCCCAGCTATTAGAACATATCGTCAGAACACTTCGACATTAAATCTTCTCTGCGGGCATGACGCAACATTCGAGGAATTTGTAAAATTCGTGATTCAACGAGTCCTTTCTAACAAATACATGTATAAAGATGTACATTTCGCGAGCATCTCTGAGATGTGCAACCCCTGCAAAGTGAGTTACGATTATGTTGGAAAAATGGAATCTTTCCAGACGGACTCGAAATTCCTTCTTAAGCAACTGGGATTAGAATCTTCGCTCGATGCAATAGGCGAAAGCTTTTCGAATATGTCAGTCTATGACGCCATTGTGGATAGTGTTAACGGTCCATATTCTTGGCGACAAGATTTAACGAAATATCCATGTATTACATGGAACCAGTCTTTAAGAAGGTTGTGGCGCAAGCTTCAGCTTAGGGGAATTGTATCCTTCTCTCAGAGCTATCCATTCGACGGAGTAGACCCAACGCTCATTTCAAAAGAGGAATATATACAATTCGCGTGGAATGCCCATTTGTTATCTTCCAACGAGGAATTAGATATTCAGAAGGAGAATATACTTAAAGAAGCATACGGATCGGTCAAAGAGGAGGACTTAGCACGTTTCAAATCTGCCTTCAAATCAGACTTTTACCTGTTTGGGTACGATGACACTCCAGCATTTATTGTAAATAGAGTGAATCATAGCTCTAGCTACAAGTACCTCTCGTTCTTGAATATTTGAACTCGAGGCTAATTTGTCTTGAGCACTCGTGCCAATTTTTTGGCTGAATTCCATATTCCATGCGACTTCGTTTTTAGATATATTTGTAACTACATCACCAAGTATGATTACAATTTCTCGGTTATCCCAGTTTACTTCATAGCTTTTCGATCCTGATTCATGAAAATTTAAATCACTGGTTACTGTAGCGAAAACGTCTCACTGAAATGTCTGAGTTGCGTGTCTATCAAAGTCAGCTTTCTAAATTGATTCCACTTTAGATAAAGTTTAAAAGATGTAATTCTCCTTTTCTGAGAAATCCAACAGTTGAATACTGAGCTATTCCAACGAAGAAGGCAAATGGTATCAAAAAACCTATTCATCACCACATTTTCAGACCACTCGTGATACGACGAGATTTTCTGGTTTGATTGAAACTTTCCTTGTCAGATTTGCGCCTATAAATGTTGTCATTCATCTAAGTTTCTTCTTTTTCACGCCGATTATCGTGTTGAATATTATAGATCGTGATACGACGAGATTTTCAAACTTGATCGTAACTTTCGTTGTCAACATCCGTTTGGATTTATGTCTACAAATGTTTTCATTCGTCTTATTTATTCTTTTTCAAGCTGATCCTCATGTACAATGTTATGCATCTTAACTTCGCATCCAACTTTATACCTTTACTTACCCACACATTGATTAATTGATTCATTGATTGATTGCATATTTAAATTTGTAGTTGAGATTTTCCAACAAGCAATACCCGTGAGTACCCTCCCTAAACATGTGGCATATACAGCTCAGATGTACAATTAATGATAATACATTCATATAGTTCACAGGGTTGGTGAGTGAGAGACATAATTTTAGTATTGTTTTGGTTTACTCTATCTTCCATGTAGATAACCGATCCTGTCTTTTACTGCATCCACATGTTCACCAGAAGACTAGGATCAACACGCTCTGGGATATTCTTCTTATAAAACATTTTGTTTTAATAATGTAACAATAATTGTTTAACTATAACTATTTTGATTACACATGTATTTCTCGATTGCAAAGGGAATATGGTGATAAAACGTTTAAGCAGCTAATACATTATACCATGCTGATGTCGAAATTAGAAATAAAATATAGACACATTAGTTTTAATATTAATAATTAAACTGTAGAGACGATAACACAAAAGAATAAAGAAACATTCCACTTAAAAATCATTAAATTAACAAAAACAGCAAGAACTCAATACAAATTTTAGATCTAACTTGATATAGAACATCCGTGGTCGCAACATGCCGACGTCTCTGCAAATATTTGAAGTTTGTACAAAAGATGTCATCATATTTTTTATTAAACTTACACACTGAATAAAATGTAGAGAATTATTGAGGAACTTATTCATAACAGACAATTCTAAGAAATTTTGATGCAAGTTGCATAAGGACACATTTGCATCAAGATATTTCAAGTTCTTACAACTGAAGCCGAATAATTGGACGAATAAGGAATACACAACCAAGTTTATTTAACTCATTAACTGTGGTCACTAATAGTACGAAACAAGCAACTTTGAATGACTTCGAAGAAAAAAATTGGCTAATTTCTATTTTCTTCTTCAACTGTCCGAGAAGTGTCTGGCATACATATCACTTTGTAAGAACTGATTAGATTCGTTGTCAAACATGGTTACCATTGATCAAAATTGAAGAATCTTTCCATAACTTATTAGAAAAACAGCAGTACCAAATAATGCATATACGGCACGAACGTCCTAGCATCAAGACCTTGAAGGTTTGTGTGATCTTCTATCACATATAAACAACGTAGCTAGGTATACAATCATTTTCATTTTCTTCTTTTTATAATTTGGACCCATTTTAAGGAAATAAGGCAAGGGTCACTAGGAAATAAATGTATTCATGCAAAGGTTACCTGGATAATTGTCTTCACAAGTGTATTTTTGGTTTTAATGCCAACAGTTAGCAACGTGAGCCATCCAAAAACCACGTGACCTTATTGCGTACGCTATCTTCGACAAATTTCTGCATACAAGGCAAGTTTCAGTAGTTTAAACTTGTCATGGTGGATCGATATGTAGCAAGAAGAATCATGCAGAAAGATGTACGAAGCAATTAGATTTCAGCCAGCTGTCCGCTCTTTTTATTGATTCAGTCTGTGAATTCAGCAAAAGGTTTTGGTCCTTTAATTACTTCAAATATAGGTATTATCTAATATATTAGAATATTCAATAAAAATTAGATATATCTGGCGTACTTTTCAATGCATTAATTCTGGATTATTGTTGTTTGGAGGATTTCATTGTCTTATGCTTATTCGTTTCATGGTATCCTTTTTTCTATTGTGTATTACCCTTTTAGACCATGAAACTCTTCTTCCCATTTCCCATTCGCGGGCGGATATAGTAATGATGATCACAACATATTACAACTGTTAATATTGGTAGATGTGAGGACAAATAGTAAATATATATATAATCAGGAGGAATACTTGAGCTTAATAGAGTTTTCAGTTACGTTGTACAAGGGAGTTTAAAAAGTTCTGAATATTTTGTAATGTTTTTAATCTGTCAATAAATTTCATGCCGAACGATATACAAAATAACGTTTTATAAACACCTGAAGATATATGCATGTTACGTAGCATATTTAAATGACAGTGAGGTAAAATTGCCGGAGAAGGAGAAACAATTATGCTACAGAGGAAAGAACATATCATAAAATCTGGGTGCTCTTCGCCTACTGTCTGACAGATATTAAGGCCGACTTGTATAAAGTTTATGGATATAATTTTCAATAATATACTACAATTCGGAGGTGGTTTTGTCGTTTTAAAGATTGTCACAAAGCCATGGAAGATGACCCACGTTCTTAAAGACCGTTGTCCGCCATTGGTAAAAGTTAGCGGCTTCTGTGAAAGAGGGAGGGGGATTGATGATATTTGACACCCAGAGGAAGATATTTCTATTATCACGGGCAATAATTCCTCCGCTATTTTTAATATATTGAAGAATTATTTAAAGGTCAGAAAGGTTTATGCAATATGGGTCCCACATTTGTTGACGGTTGATTAAAAACGGACTCGGGTTGAACTCGCCTAACCGCTGATGGCTAAATTTTAAAAAAGTGCGCAGAAACGTTTGAAAGACACTGGCACTGGCGATAAAAAAATGGATTGACTTTTTGAACCCAGCTCAAAAGAAAATAATATTTTGAACGGAGAAAACTAGCACAGATTACAAATCGCTCGACATAGTTGAACCATCAATAAAATTTTATAGGCATTATATTTGGATGCAAAGGCTCGATCGTCAAGGTACCAATGCTTGACTCTGCTAGTGTCACTGGATAGTTTTATGCCTTAAAAGTGTTGCCACAGGCCGTAGAACACTTCTGAACCACCCGTCAGTGCACAGGTGCATGATGTATCCGTCTCCACCGTAAGAACCCACAGGCGCATAAATCCGTCGTCTTGACAGACATCCCAATGAAGCACAACATTCAAACTTTGCTATATCCTTCATACAGCCCTGATTTAGCTGAAATTACATCTTTTTGTTTTACTGAATCGGATATTAAAGTTCTCTGAGAGTTGACGATATGAAAGCCGCCATGCGGTTGGAAGTGCAATTTTCCAGTGCACGAACAACATAATTGGATAATCAGACAGAAAGTATGTAGAAGTGCATAGTGAGTATCTTCGAGGTGATGTACTCACATACAGTTCACTATTAAAGAACTTTGAGATAAAATATTCGGAACTTTTTTTTATAGAACCCTTGTAGTTAGATATATCATCGACCACAATTTTGCAATGGACAATAGGGTAGAAACTCTTATGTGCATAGATACTTTGGAATACACTGTATGGTATGTGCAAACTTTCAAGTGACTAATGACCAGTTCTATCCATAAATCGTTCGTCTTCAGGGCTACAGCAATTATTAAAATAGGTCACATTAGGTCAAACTCAGTAGTAGGTGCATGTACGTAGAAGTGGTACACATGCACTTTTCATGCTTTTTTGAGAGTTATCATTCTTTGAATATACATATAGGTCAGCTTCCCAGACCCTCTTACAGTCACAATTTAACTTTTATGGGTACCATCACGTTTGGCAAAGGTGAATGCACATGACAACTTTTATGACCATACTGGTAATATCCGACATTTCTTGCAAGACTGGCAATGCTAAGATTTTGGATCATTTACCAGCCGGGAGTCACAGCATGTACAGACTTTCTTGTTGGTTCATTTCTTTAGCACAGACCTTAACAATTTAACCATAATTGTCGTGAATAAAGAGTTTTAAAAATCTATAACTTGGATTGAGTTCATTAAGTGGGATCACACAAGGAACTCTGTTTCATGCAATATTTCTCTCCTTTGTACTTTTTTTCTGAAGTAGCAATGTTACTTTTGTGATATATATGGATGATATGCACATATCTCTCGTCAAATATCCCTTTTCTGCTGTCTTTATTTCTGGATATAATCGGACATAGTAGCATGGTAAACAGTTATGTGGTATTTGCACATTTGCAATACGCATCGTACTGCAAATGGCTTAAATCCAAGTCTGCCATCGTATGGTGGCCTGCGTGCATGTGTTTCTGTGTGTGATACCAAATAGGGATGGACACATGACAAATATGACGGTCATCAAGTTTTAATAATGGTTCACAATGGATATCAATTGCATGAGATCACTTGAGATAACAAGAGGTGTGTGCTACAAGAAATGACGAAGCAAACCGATTATAGAATCATTTCATGGTTTGTACAATTAATAATCTTTCCAATGAAATAATTCATGCACCAGTGTCACAATAGCATCCGGTTGAATCTTTATATAAAACAAAATTCTGTAAGATCTGTGTCTGGAACATTGAAAATAAATGGAACTGATAAAGAAATGAGAATATTTGTATACTTGTTGAAACAAACAGCCTGAATAATGAACTTATCGATATTACTGGCAGGTGTATTGAACGGTCAATAAACAATTATTCCCCCAGGATATATCGATAAGTATAGATACAACCAAAGCACACGTCAATCGCCTGAAGCGAGAGGTCGGTGTATCGCCAGTTCTCATGCAACTTTCTCTTGTCTATGTTCACTTCAATTTCTGCTTTCAAAGAAGCGATAAGTGTTGGTGTTTATAGTATTGAACTATGTAAGAGGGATCCAAATTTTGCCGGGGATATCCAGCTAAATTAGACAAATATAAATTATAGTGTAAGAATTGTTTGTAGTTTCTAGTAGCGCTTTAGGACACCTCAGTACAAATGTGATTATAATGTGCCAGCTACAGGTAGAAATTGCTTGATATGAGTCCAGAAGAGAGAGATTTACTTATTCAACCGTTTGAGAAAGAGATGTAGGTGGAGGCAAGAGATCTACGCATAAATCCAGGTGACCTGTAAAATTTCATATAAAATCAGAAAAAGCATCATACCAAAGCTGCGACGAAACTAGATGTAAACAATATTTAGTCAATAACATATTTCTTATTATAAATATCATGAATAGTCCCATTTGTTTAACATTAAACAGTTAACATTAGTTTACAATTATTACTACGGGTCAATATCCAGCAGTATTGACCGGAGTAAAGTAAATATTAGTTTAAAATTGTTGCTACGGGTCAATATCCAACAGTATTGACCGGAGTAAAGTAAAACTATTCTCCGATTCCTTATATGGTAATTTAAGGTATTACCCAAGACCGATGGGACACAATCCCCTGGGGACGTTGATGAAGGTTGCTGCTGAAAATGCGGGACTTAGAATATAATCACGAATCACTCCGTCAGGAGGACAACAGTTACCACACTCACAAAAGCCGAGTTTCAAGTCTGACAAGATGGTCCACTGTACTCCGAAAGCAAGTATTGACGAAGATCGCTGAGAGCAATTAGAGAAATAAGAGGATCTTTATGGATACTGGCAGTATTAAACGGTGTCCCTTGGGCCGATTGTAGCTATACTTTGCGATGTGTGAAGACCTACTTAGAGAATTTTTTGTTTTCTACCCCCGTTTTAAAGTTCCTAGTCAGAGATCTGTTCCAACAGTAGGAAAAGTTAATAAAACAGACGAGTCGATTTCGAGAAATCAGGGGGTACATATTGGGTGGGTGAGTAGGGGGTATAACACAGGTCGTAGAGGGATTCAACCTTAGGTATACATATTGGACCTAACATCCTATCTTTAAAGAATTTCGATATGAGCCCTTTTCGAGAATTTTATCTCTAGGAAGACTTTCAACCCAGGAATGAAGTATTGACGAATTTCTTCGAGAGGATTCAGCGAAATAAGAGACAATCGGTACCGGGTATGAAATGTAGGTAGAACATTGATTAATTCTATAAAGACTTTGTACCAACTGAACCCCTATTGAAAGGATTTTGATTTCAACGCCTAGTTGACGGTTTCCAGCTCGGGGTCCGTGCCAACAGAAGGAGACCGTTAAAGAAAATTCGTTGAGCCGATTTCAAGAAATGAGGAGCTCAATAAATGGTACGCATAAGAAAGTATCACAAGGAGATTATCTCTTCAGCTCATTTGTGGATGTTCACCCCTAAATTGATTTTGACATGGATCGTTCTTTGATATATTTGACTTCGAAAAGAAGTATTGACGAAGTTGGTTGAAAGCTATTCCAAAAATAAGAGGGTCTTTTTGGATACCAGCAGTATTAAACCGTTAGTCTTTGGACCCATTGTAGCCAAAATTTGCGATGCCTGAACCCTTATTTAGAGAATTTTTATTTCAACCCCTGTTCGAAAGTTCCTAGTTAGGGATCTGTTCCAACAGTAGGAAAAGTTAATAAAACATTTGTCGAGGTGATTTCGAGAAAATGAGGGACAGATATGTCGGAGGTGGGCTGGGGATAAGGAGTTAGTAATAAGTTATTTATTCCCGATTCAATTTTTGTTTACATCGAGTTGCCTACTTATTGTCGATTCACATCCTTTTGACTACTTATTCGTTATTCACATCGAATTGTCTACTTTTTCCTCGTTCCTTATTCAATACGGAATAATAGGTTAACAGTTACTTACTTCTGATGAAAAACAATCCTATATCAACTTTGAACATTTTCGCTATTATTCTAACGCAGCTGGAGATATGTGAGTGTTCGTTTTAGTATCAGTTATATAGAGATGCACACAGTGAAATCGCCGATTGTATGAAAATTTTCAATAACGTGAACCATTCCTTAAAATATTTTCATCTGAACCCCTCTTTGGCGGTTTCTAGTAACCGATCTCCGACAGTAGGAAAGTTTACATAACATTCGTCTCGCCAATTTCGAGAACTAGGTATGCAAATATACAAGTGCTATAAGAAACTTCACAAGGAGATTACCTCCTAAGTTCACATATTGAACACCCACCCCCCTTTCTTAAAGGAATTTGACATGGATCCATCCTTCAAAATATGTCCTGAATAATTGTTCTGAAATTCAAAAAGGGGTTCCTCAGGGGTCGATCCTTGGACCATTATTTTTTAAAATGTTTTATCAATGTCTTCTATTTTATTAGGTGTGGCTGTTTATATAACTATGCCGACAATAACACTTTGTCCTCTTCCTCGCCTAATTTTAACACTGATTATCGTACATCAAATTTGAACACTCTAGAGGTTATTCTAAAGCAATTCGAGAAATACAAATACACCACCTTAGATTTTAATGGTTGTTTACTGGAACTCTGTGTTGCATCGATATTTCTCAAACCGAGTAATTGGTAAAAATTCTTGGAACAGACGTCATAATATATGTACATGTATTCACGATATTCATAATAGCATGGAGTATTTCGTAAGATGGACCATCCCTAATTTCTCTGTGTAAAGAATTCGCCGGATATTTTTAAGTATACATGTTTAGTAATTTGATATATGAATAATTCTTTTGTGCTAGGTGTTTGGGGTGTGTCTTGTGGTGCATGGCCTGAAGTACTAATACACAGCTTTGAAAATCTTACTAATGAGTCATACAAATATGAAACAACAACACAGCATGGAAATGTGAAATTTAACTTTCGTGATGTTTGGACGCAACGTGGTAACATGAAAATTAGTTATAACATTTGTTGTTTAAGAGGCCATCAGCTGACAATGAAAGCCTCTGGAAATAGTGGAAACACGGACACCAGCCCCTTCTCACACAGTTGTTTGATTTGCTAGTTACAATTCTATAGATACTTTGTACTAACTGATCCCCTACTAAGATGACATTGATTTCAACGCCTCTTGCATAGTTCCTAGTTGGTTAATAAAAATTCATGTTGTCGATTTCGGGAAACTGGAGGCTAAATACATGGGGGGAGGGGGCTACAACACATGCAGCGAGAGGATTAAATCTTACGCATATACGTGGGCTCCAACATCCCCTCTTTAAAAAACTTTTGACATGGATCCTTCTTTGACAATTTATCTCTGGGGATATTTTCGACATACGGAAAAGTCATGACGAGTTTCCTCGAGAGAAATCAGCGAAATAAGAGGCAACTAATGAGTACCGGGTGTGAAAATCACGTACAATGTGAATCAATATCAATGTCAATGTTTTGTACTAACTAAACCACTGCTTAGTGGATTTTTATTTCAACGCCTCTTCCAGAGTTTCTTGTTCCAATAGTAAGAAACGTTTAAAGAAACTTCATTGATCACACCTCGAGAATATATATTAGGTATGATGAAGCCCTCATGGATTGTCCAATATCAGTCCATGTGTGAACAATACAGTTCACCTAGTAAAATGATTTTGACATGGATCGTTCTTTGGCAGTTTGTACATAGGAATATTTGACTCCCAAATGAAGTATTGACGAAGTTCGTGGAGAGCAATCGTAGAAATAGGAGGGTGTAATGTAAAATATATGTGTAAGAGTTATTCTGAATACCGGCAGTATGAAAGTGTGTGTGTGTGTGTGTGTGTGTGTGTGTGTGTGTGTGTGCGCGCGCGCGCGTGTGCGTGCCTAATTCGGATTTTTAACGTATCTTTAAAAAAAAATTCAGTCATATCGCTACGATGTCTGCAGTGTGACAGTTTATAGCGATGTCAAGCACTGAACCATTCTATTTGCGATAAGTTACAAATATTTCTCCAAATAACTGTTTAAATGATAAGAATGGTATTTTCAATTGCCACGTTTCTCACGTTTGTTGCTGACATTCCGAATATCACGTTCATTCGTTTTCTTGCTTGAAAATTTATTTCGTGACTCAGTTAACTCGTCATCCGCATTAATTTTATCATCCCCGCTTTTAAATGGACGAAACAGCTTCTTTAGTTTATCCACAAACAACGCTAATAAACTAAAGCCTAAACGTCTACTACATGAGTGTACATGGTTTGTTTACAAAAGTAGATCCTTATACACTATACTATTTTTAAACACACGTATCATGCAGTATAGAGGTGTTCAGTATCCTAAAATACTGCACGATTATAGTTAACGGAGGAAAAAAAAATGATCATATAATAATATAAAATATTCAATAGGTTCTTGTTCCATCTTTTCTTCTTGAAACAGTCTAGGATCACTTGTTTCTAAATGTTGATTTCTAGAGTATTGTAAACTTCAAGAAGACGTTCACTGTGTTGGCCATACCTACTACAAACTGCTGTTCTGCACGAAATTTGATTGATTTTAAAGAGTGGAAATGTCCCTCATTGCTGCCTTGGTTGGGAAAGTCAAAAGTAAAGTCAAAACCCCATAAAGCATATCCTCCTGCATAATCGTCATTATAAATACCGTGTCTACTGTTAATACCTGTGTTGTGGCTTCTGTGTCAAAAAGATCTGAAACAATTTTTTTCTATGCAAAGTTAGGTTCAAAGGGTCTAGTACACAATGCTTAGCTATCTCGAGTGACTTCTATCTTGGACAAGTCAACGTGTTGGAATTCGAGAGGATTTTGAACGATAGATCTGTTAAGGGCCGCTTTGCAGACATTGCCAAGGAGCAAATGTTTTTGGAGATATCCTTGGTAAACATTATCTTTGATTTTGGTGTTATTGCTGTCGGTATATTTCAACGAAGGACCAGGAAGAAGATAACCAAAACAACTGCTGATTAAAATATTCTTCACTTGTTTATTTCCTTGTTGCAGACTAAAATTTCCAATGCTTGCTCCAATGACACAATACACTACAGAAAAAAAAATTATTTGATTTTTAGAGATACTTTCTCTACACCACACAAACAATAGTTGTTGATATTTTGAAGTGTTTTAAAAGATGAATTGTGACAAGGAGATGTGGCCGTGTTTAATGGCATGTTGGTAACTATTGCTTCTTTTCCTACTCAATGACTTGAGAAGCAGCAATCCAAGAATAGAAACTGGGTGGATAGCCTTTACATAGCTTATAGTGATTTCTAGTACTGGGGAATCATACTGCAGACATGTAGCGTCATGTCCCACCCAGTCACATGATTCTGACACCAGGCCTACCAGTCCTAACACTAATCTCTTAATGCTGAGCGCCTAGCGAGGCAGCTGCTAGTACCATTTTTATAAGTCTTTTGTATGATTCGTCCGGGGTTCGAACCCGCAACCACCTGCGAAAATTGAGAATTAGAGAATGAAAATGAAAATTGAAAAACAAATATCTGAACATAAAAGTTGAAAATGAAAATTAAAATATGAAACATGAGAATAAATATTAAGAAATTGAAATGTTACGAATTTGCAAAATTGAAAAAAAAAACATATTTGAAATTAAAATTACAATGAAAAGAAGGAAAATGTAAATGAAAGTTGAAAATTAACATTAATTCAAAATTTAAATAACAATTTTTGAAAGAAAATGGAAGATAAAAATCACGAATTTAAATAAATAAACGTATGAAAATTTAAAAAAGAAACTTGAAATGAAAATTAAAAAGCTAACATTAAAATGAAAATTGAAAATAAAAATTAAAGAATTAAAAGTTAAACACAAAATTGAAAATAAATATAAGTGATTAAAATTTAAAGGTATGAAAGTTTTTAAGCCAAATATTAAAATGAAAATTGTAAATTGAAGTTAATAAAATTTGAAGAACAGATATATACAATGTAAGTGATTTTATTCCTCTTTTTTTTTACGTCATATCCTCTTGAGTTACAGCATATTAGCATGTTTGTAACTATAGTCTGTGTATATTCCTGCCTCTTTTCATTGACTAGTAGATGCGCGGATGCTGTATAGTATAATGTGGGTTGTGGCTAGTAGGTCATTTGTTTTTGGAGTATTGGTCAGTAAGTGTTGTTTTGAGGTTAAATTTCCCCTTAGAGGGCATAGATAACCATGATGTTAAATATATGGACATTTTTAAACATTACATTTCATGTTAGTGGACTTAGAAATCGGTAATGCTAAACTTATGGACATTTTAAAAATTACATTGCACATAGGAGGTCATAGAGACCCCCCAAACCAAAATTATATCCTTAATGATAAATTCCAATATTTTAAATAAACTAGTGGCGCAGAACTCGCATATATTACATACTTAGTGAAATTATTATTTTGCATACCAGTGTCCTTGGAGTAAACATTTTTAATATATCCATTGATCAACTGTGAATTATTACGCTTCCATTGTCTCAAACTATGTAACAGAAAGGAAGTGAAACCAACAATTTGAGTAAAATTTAAAAACAATTTAATCAAAGGTAAAAGGTGAAACTTAAAGAGGAATTTACGATATCGTGTATTAAATCCAAAATAATCCTGAGTGCCCTATCACAAGTCCAAAATTATAGAATGTTCCGATTCTAACAGTTTTGAATGTCTTGATGATTCACAATGGTAGTAACTCAGAATGTCCTTGAATGTCAATAATCAAAAACAAGCGTTTAGTCCAAATCGTCGATAAGCACTCTGTAATTCCATTGAATGATTTTAATAAATTATTCCTCTCAAATTATATTTGAGCACACACAACTATACATGAAACCAAAGACTGATCATAAAACAAGAATGAATAATTTGTTCATCAACCCATATATATATATATATA
>JAECUM010019882.1:0-13619 GCA_016617855.1 Megalonaias nervosa
ATATATACCGTCACGTTGTGTAAGAAAATTTGCTAACAATTCCTGCCTCATGTTTACGATATCTCCTGACAGAATTCGTAGTTCAAAGTACTTTTGGGTAATATCAATCCGTTTTATATAATATTACGACTTTAGACCGAGGTGGTGAGAAACTCTGTTTTGCAGTCAGCGAGCGACGTTACTGGTCGGCTTAGGCTTTGAGACCGGACATCATAATATGTCAGTGCTACTACCCAGACGGTGTTCAAAGAGACCACCGGTATCCAATCAGAACTAAGATAGTCAATTTTGGGTAGGTTTTCTCAAACAGCCAGACATTATCCTGTTACATTCATTTTGGAAGAATCAGTTCAGGTTTGGACGTGACTAAAGAAATGTCACGGTACTCCGAGAGCAAATTTTGCACTCGTGAAAAAGAGCGGGAAAAGGGAGTTCTAAGAAATTCGGACGAGATTTGGAACAAAGGCTTCTGAGGTACAATATCTTCCCCGAATCTGTCCCACTTTCCTAACTCGGTGTTGTATTATTTATACGTTATTATGTGTATTTAATTTCGAAGAAATTTAATCTTCTATGTATAGCTGCAGTATCAACATATCGTAACGTTGCGTATAGCGAATTAATAATATTCAAGATTAACGTATGTCAGTTGTTAGGATAGAATCGAAGTGGATGGTGTAATCTGCGACTTTATTGCATCTTGGTGCATAAATGAATTTAATAGTGAGTTGTCTTAGAACTTGTACTTGTTTGTATTTGAATATATAGTGTGGATTATGCAGAGTTAGGCGTTGTTGGTCTTTTGCACGTATAATTAGGCATTTTTGTATTTGTCTTTTATCATTTGTAAGGTAGGAAATGCGTAAGAATATTGTTGATGTTGATAGTTTACTATATCGAGAATTACGGATATGTGTATGTATCAGAAGTCGTGATATTATTGTTGTTTTTGTGTCCTTTATTATTGAACAAGCGTGTATGGAATATTTAAATGTGAGTGAGTGAGCTGACCTAACGATTTAACTGCCATTATACCGACGAAAGGTCTGTGAGAGTGTCTTAATTCTCGTGTGATTGAGGAAGGAGACAAAAGTGTTCGTCTCTTCTAATCCACAGGAAGATTTCCAGGTGGGGTAGAACGCCACCCGAAGATTAGAGAGAAGAGAAAACGTGGAGAGCACGGTAGAATAGGCAGTTGTGCGAAGGCGCAGGGCTGGGAGAATAGACAGTTGTGCGATGGCACAGGGCCGAAGAACGGAAACAAGGGTACCGGAAGTACCGAATCGGGATACAAGGCGGAAGTTGCAGATGAGTAACATAGAAGAAAAACGGGAAGGAAACACTCTCACCTTTAATTTCACGTGATGAAATAACTGACAATTTGAATAGGTCTTTGTATTGATTGAAAGAAATTGCGTTGAAATTTTGTCCTGTAATTTTTGAATGCCGTGATATCGTTTATTAAATTGCAAGGGAGTCGGAATTGCGTTTGGAATCTGACCTACATGCGATGGCAGATGTAATAAAAAGACAGGCAATGGTAATTGAAAAGCTACAAGCTGTAAACGAGAAACAAATTGAGACAGTAAGTGCACCGATTCGTGGAATTCAGTTCCAGCTTACAAACTTTATACAGCTGTCATGCTCTTATGGAAATATGACCAGATCTTCTTGCCCATCTTCGAATACATCAAGTACAGCTCCGAATACAAGTGTAATTGAAAGTCGTCGTCTAGACACCCGTAATAGGATTTTGCTCAGATCAACGGGAATATAGAAATACCGGCTTAAGCGACTCCAGACTACCAACATATGAGATTCGTACTGTAGGTTTGATGCAATCTCCGGTAGCACAAACCCCAAGCACTACAGCACCAACTGCAATATGTGAAGTAGACAAAGGAAAAACATTTGAAAAGAAAATTGTTGAGAATGAAAATCGAACTAATCACAATCAGCTATCGGATAATAGAAATTCTCCACCCAAAAAACATGACATGAATACTATGATTGATATGAATAATAATTCGAAACCAATCCAGGTATGAATTAGCAATATGGCATTCAGTGGAGTGAAGAGGAGCCCAAAAACAAAATCTTTGTTGCTATCGCGTATTAAAGCAGACTATGCCCCAGAAGGGCTACAACATGTAATTCTCAGGCATGCGTACAATCGAGGAGTAAAAATCCCAAATGTTAGAATTCTTAAAAAGTGTTCAAATATAAATGGAAAAACTTACACCGTTCGTGTTTCTTTTCCAGAAAATCTCTTACCAAAACTTTACAGCATGGATTTTGGCCTGAATTTGTATTAGCCAGAAAATGGTACAATAGATAAATGATCTCGTGTCCCTTAATTACATGTGGAGGAGCTTTTGTTTACTTTTTTTGAATGACTACTCTAAACATACTGACTTGGAATGCAAAGGGTATTATGACAGGAACGCCCTATCTTTGTTCTTTACTTCATAAGGTTGCTATTGTGTGCATACAAGAGCATTGGCTACATCCAGAGCAACTGCAATTTTTTCAAAGCACTGACAGGGAATTTACTGCTTTTTCGAGACCGGATAACAGAATTCATAAGTGTCCATGGGAAAGAAAACGTCCTTCCAGATTTGGAGGAATTGCAATTCTCTATCGGACGTCACTACAAGTTAACCTATGAATAACTTCGGAAACGACAGAATTATTGCAGCTGAAATTAGCCTGCGCACTATAAAGTTGTTTATGTTCTGTGTGTGGTTTCCTTCCACAAGTGTGTCATTAGATGATTATAAAGAAATATTGGAAACTGTGGAATGCCTTTATGATCAATAAAGTCAGAAAGGTTTTGTGATTATTTGTGGTGACTTTAATGTGGAGCTACAGAAAAAAGAGATTCCGAATAGTACAAATGATAAAGGTTATATACTACATTCCTTCGTAAAAATAGGCAACTAGTGTCAACATGTGATATGTCCCCTTCTGGAATACCAGGATATATATATTGCTCATCTGACGGCGAACACTCGTCCTTGATTGACTACATTTTTATACCCTCCTCAAAAATAGATTTAGTTCGTAGTGCCAACACTGAAGATGATCATCATCTAAATCTTTCCGATCATTTACCTGTAAGAGCAGAGTTGTTAGTTCCAGACGAACTCCATGAATCAACATTTTCCAGATATCCAGTTACAATCAACTGGCGATAAGCTTCGTCAGAACAGCAGGAGCGGTACAGAAGTGAAATTAACGCGCATTTAAATTCAGTGGAGCTACCTTTAGACAACATTGCAGATGTACAAAACGCCCTTGTTACTGTTGCGACTGTTTTACTCAATACAGCTGACAAAAATCTCCCAAAGAAAACCTTCCTGCCTCACCTAAAACTTTACTTGAAATTCACTGTGGCTGAACTACATAAAGAGATGAGAAGCAAACGAGCATTATGGATAAAAGACGAACGGCCACGTGGTATACAATTTACAACACATCAAGAATATAAAAGTGCGAATAGAAAGTTCAGAAACCAACTAAACAAGGCAAAATACCAGTACGAACAGGAACAATTCGATGAGCTAGAAAAGCTGAAGAACTGGATGTAGGGAAATTCTACAGAATAGTAAGACTGCATAAGAAGGGACAGAGACACGATATCTCTGAACTAAAAGTAGAAGGAGGAATAATACGGGACCCTCATTTGATTTGTGACGCGTGGCGCCATCATTTTAAAACTTTAGGAACCGAAACACCAGATACACATTTTAACGAATCGTTTGCAGCTGAAATTAGAAACAGCATGAAGAATATTGTGGATGAAAATATTGAAGGCGGAGCAGATAAGGATATGTGTGAAACCATATTACAGAATGACATTGAAGAGGCTGTAAGAGAGCTGAAGAAAAATAAATCATGTGGTCATGATAAAATATATGCAGGACATTTAATTTTTACCTGTCAATCGATTAGTCCTATTTTGTGCAAAGTGTACAATCGCATCATCTCCTTGGAAACGTATTCTGACTACTTCAAAATTGTAAATGTTATGCCTATCTTCAAAGGTGGAAATAAGACAGGCTAGATATGAATAGCTATAGAGATATCTCAATCATTCCCGTTTTTCAAAAAGTATTTGAAAAAAAATATTGTTTAAGAGGCTAACTTTATTTAGTGAAAGGATCAATTTCCCTCACCAATTACAACAGGGATCTTGAAGCGAATGCAGTGGCATCACTGCAGTCTTTATTATAAAAGAGGGAATAGCCCATTATTTAGAAGGTCACTCAAAAGTTTATGCTGCATTCCTGGATAATGCGAAGGCCTTTAATACGGTATGGCATGATGGCCTCTTTTATAAGCTATTCTATCTCGGAGTTAAAGGAAAATTGTGGAGATTGATTCGAAATTCTTTTCGAGACGTTAGAGCCCTTGTTCTGTTCAACGGCCATTATTCGAAATCATGCTCAGTCAATCAAGGGGTAGGACAAGGAAGAACGCTATCAGCATGGCTATTCTTAGTCATGATCAACGACCTAATATCCTTGTTGGAGTCAACAAAATCTGGAATACAAGTTGGTACCTTAAGTATCCCTTGTGTTTTACTAGCGGATGACACGACCTTGCTATCTTCATCATTTAATGGTATGTGTGCTTTACTTCGCAACCTACATGACTATGCATCGAAGTGGAGACTCCGATACAATGCTGATAAGCAATATTGTCATATTTTCGAAAAAGCAAATCTTACAAAAATCTATGTTCATGCTCGAAGATAAAACGATTCCTATAGTTTCCTCTAGAATATATGCTGGGGTTACACTCTCCACAGATCTTTCTAATACTGCTGCAGTGAAAAACGCTTGTGATAAAGGAAGATCAGTATTTTATTCCCTTGTTGGAACTGGCATTGGAAAGGATGGTATGAATCCAATTAATAGTGCTAAAATATGATCAAAAATAGTACTGTCTGCTATGACATATGGATGTGAATTATGGTCCAACTTGAGCCAGTCACAGGTATATGATATAGAACTTTGTCAAAGAAAAGCTGCAAGAAGAATTATAGGTCTTGATCAGCGCTAATATACAGAGACAACAATTAGCAGTCTTGGACTGTGGTCAGTTGAGGGACATGTAGATAAAATCAAATTAGGTTTCTTCAATAAAATCTGCAGAGCCAACGGTTCACTAGCATGGAAAATTATATTCAACAGAAGAATTCTTGACTTCCTGATACTCGAGAGCGAGAGCGTTGGCTTCGTTAAAGATATATATCGTGTTCTTTTGAAATACCAGCTTGGCGGTTTCTTCAACCTATACGTGAACACCTTATATTCTGTCCCGAAACCAGTCTGGAGGAGGAGTATTGAAACGGCAGTTCACTACTACGAAGAATCGTTGTGGAGAACTAAACTTGAAATGAGGCCTGAACTTTTACACTATGCAAATGTCCATACTAATCTTCAACCACTTGCTGTCTGGAAGCTTGGTAAATGTTTTCCTAATAAAACTTGGTCTTTCGCTAACATTGCCTATTTAACAATGTGTTCAATTTCAACAGAGAATGAATATAACTGTAAACTCTGCAAAAGATTGACTTCAGACAGAGCCAAGCATATGTTACTATACTGCCAAGCCCTAAATGATGAACGTAACACTATATTTGAAAGAATAATAGATGCAATAGACATACTAGATTCACACTGTCTTTTTTGTCAAGACAATGACTCATTACTTCGTATCCTTTTGGGCATGCGAGTGGACATCTTTGATTATATGGATGATCAGGCAGGCAGGCATTCATGTGTGTAGTGGCTGAAGGAATAGCCACAATGTGCAGAAGAGCAAATGAACTTGAAAACGATATCTGATATTATGCTTGTTCAGAATATTAGGGAAATGGACCCATTTCATTCCTATCATAAAAATATTCACAAGTGTTCCAAGTGAGAGCCAATGTGATAATCATTTCATTTGCAATGAGCTCTCTCACTCATGTGTTTAGACATTGTGTTTCTCTACTATTTTAGGTATATACTACATGTTAAATGTATCCATTAATGTCAAGCTATGTTCCTATCTTTATTGTGTAATAATGGAAAAATAACTGAATGAAATCTCTTTTGAAGAGGAAATAAAGAAAGTCAGTCAGTCAGTCATACATACATGCACACACACACACACACACACACACATACATACATACATACATACATACATACATGCATGCATTTATATATACATACATAAACACACATACATACATGCATAGATACATACATAGATACATACAGACATACATACACACACGCATACACACATGCATAAATATTAACGCATTCATATAGGGACATATGCATACACACAGATGTGTATACATATGATGAATGTATGAAAAACACAAACGTCTTATACTCATTCTTCTCGAGATCAAGCACAATTATAGCGTAATTCCAAATTAAAATGCAAGGTCATGTGAAATTTCTTACCCATTATAGACTTTGTCCTGCTATTAAAGCCACTTTTCCTAACTCAGAATATACATAGGCCAGAAAAAAAATTTTCACATCGTTTGGTACAAAGTTTTATATTTCCAATTGTAAGCAGAATCACTATGAAAAATTATTTCATATCTGGATTGGGATTGATTGTTTTACTGATGTCATCAAAAAGGACAAATTTGTACAGTTTACCAGACTTTTTTTTTGACATACACAGTGCAGTTGTAATACCAGGAAGATTCAGTTGCTGGATGGGTGGTCAGACTGTTTAGAGTCCCATATTTTGCCGAGTGACATCTTCCAGTATTCTTACATTGTATTTGCTCTTAAAATCCCTTTTCTTCCTGGCGATATTGACTTTGAATTCTGCATTCCAAAATTTCACAACGACTGGCTTTGAAGTACTATTTCTCGCAGGGATCCGATGTATTGCAAGGATATCCCTCTCATCTAATACGTGGCCTGTTACATTTTTCACCATCTCTGTAAACGTTGCTCTGACATTTTCATTATATGATTCAGGAAAGTTGAAAATTTTGATGTTATTTATTCCTGAGTATTGTTCATTATGGTTTGCAGTCTTCGTGCCTTCCTTAGAGCGATTTTCCTTATTTTTAATTTCTTCCTTTAGCTTTTCATTTTCTTTCCTTGAGTCCTCTAATTCTTGTTTCAACCTGTTTTCAAAGCTCGCTGATTCAGTTTTGTCTTCCAGCGCTTTTGTTTTTTGGTTCTTTTTTTTGGGGGGGGGTCAATTTTTATTTCCACCTCTTTCATTAGATCGAATTTAAGATGGGATGCTATGTCAGATACTAGGATAATTAACTCCTCTCTGGTAACTAATTAATTTATGGCAGTTTTTATTTCGAGAAGTGCCCTCTGAAGTATGGCAACACTGCTCACATCTTCACTATTTAAGTCCCCAGATTCTGAGCTTGTAGCTGACCTAGTTAATGGCTTGATGTTTTCCTTTCTGGAAACTAGCGTTCAGGGTAGACTGAACAGTTTTCTGTGCATTATTCATTTGCCACAATAATCTCGACAGGTTAAGAGAGTTCAGCACAGCCTAATGCAGGAGCCTCAGTGACTTTGTGGAGTAAGTAATGTAGTTTGTTTAATTGGATCAGCCAAGGGTGTCCTCTCAAGAAAGTGCAAACTGACACAAAGTATACACGCAAGAGAAAGAAAGCTCACTTTCAGATTTCTAAAATCCACAAATTTTGCAAAAGACACGTAATCTACAGACACAATGAAACCATATATTGAAGGATCAATGGTTCACATAGACATTAATCTGAACATGAATCACCACATCACACTGTTAACTACGTAATATCACCAACATCTGAGAGATAATTTGCTAACTGCCTTCCCTGGCGACCATCTTGCACACCCCCTAGTAACGTAAGTTAAGAATATTTTTCCGACAAAATAATCTATCGGGGAAGCAAATGTGATGCGTATTCCATGAAAGTTTTCATAAATTAGATAATATCTACTGTGATATCCTCTTGCACAGAAAACCGAGATGTAGATACTAAACATTTTATTTTATTTTTTGCTCTGTTGCTATGGTAAACATTCGAAACAATCAACTATAATCAGTTACGTATTTTGAATGACGATGTCAGGGCATAGCACAGTGGTGCCAAAGACAACTTGTGTCTTTAGCACAATACATTTATTTGGAAGAATGGCAAAACCTTTGCTTTCATGAACCTCATAAAAAGGACTGCTGTGACTTTGATAATTGAAGAAAGAAAGCATCTGACCTAACCAAACAAGATTTTATTGGTTGAAATATATATTGGGTAATTGCAAAGCAATGCAACTCTCTAATCCAAGATTTGAACGTGAAGACAATTTTTGGTTGTATTTTACAACAAAAATAAAAAACAATGGAATATATTTATCACCAAAACCATATTGCTCCAGACTAATGAAGGCGGAAATTGTACAGTCACACAGATGTAACAAAAGAAATACATTTTAATGAAACTTTAGTATCCTCTTGGCTGTAAAGTCGTAAGAAAGAGGCAAAGCACGTAAACAGATTGTGCGTAGAGGGTGTGGTGTTGTTCATTTAGAGACACCTCCACACCGGCGATGAAAGCACATTACGTTCGTGTCTGTAAGACAATAAAGGTGAATTCTAAACCAAGCATGGTTTATCACAGGTGATGATGCCCACTCATTTTGATATGTATATCATCACTGGATGGAATGAGGTTATTCTTTTCTAGGCAATTGTCTTTGCGATTGCATAAGCAATATTTTGTTCATCTCGAAGCTAATACTTTTTTTGATTGCATAGTTTTTTATTCCTGTGCAAACGTTCTTTTCAACCTTAAACCTCGTAAATTTCTAACAACTACATCGTTCAACTCATCTTCCTTATAGATGATTATTGGTGACAAAATGTGTGACGCTGTTTCCATGTCATTGTAAATTTCTTCCATATTAACGTAGATACACAATTAAACAACATGAGTCAAAAGGAAACTGATTCTATCGGCGTACTTGTTTTTCAACCAATTGTAATGGAATTCACTCATCTACAATTTCTTTAATTCTAACACAACCATTTGGTTTAGTTAACATGACGTTTTTGCCTTCAAACCAACCAATACATCCTTATCTTCAATCCTTGTCTTCCTGGCATACACCAGGCCTTTTTGACCTTTCAAGCATTCATTTCCATCTGTACACATTTATAATGTTCTTTTTCTAAGATTTTCAGTTTCTTTGTGAAACAAACTGTCATTCATCTGTTCCGTGTCTAGGCTCGTACAAAAGTAACAAAGAAAAGAGTGAAACCAACAAGCTTTGTAAATTTAACAAATTAATTTATTTCCCTAGAAAACAAGGTAAAAATATGAAAAAGGACTTACAGTTTATGAATCAAATCCAAAAATAAATCCAATAATTAAAAATATAGGTCCTATCACTAAAACGTTCTAAGTAAATCAAAGTTCGAATCCCGATGAAGTTCCAAGATGGAAGGCGATGACGTCTTCTATAACCTGTTTTGTGTTGTCGTGTCAACAGTTCCTTGTTGAATCACCAAGAATAATATTCCGGCTTTAGAATTCCGAATAATTTTCAGTAAATGTCTTTGTTCAAGAATTCTGATGAGCACAAGTATTTTCCTTGGAAATAAATTATTAATTCCGAAACATAGAAAAATTCAAATGAAACTGACAACAACAAAAATAATACCTTTGAGCCCGAAGGTATGAATTACGACTGACTAGAAAAACACTACGCTACGTCACTTTAACTCCAACTGAAACGCAAAAAGAATCACGTGATAGGGACACGTGATCACTTTCTTTCGAGAAACGTAGTAACATCATATGCCAATTATCACATGGCCATATATGGATTCAAGGTTGTACTGAACAAATCTTACTATAAGATTCAATAATAAAAAAAATAAAAAAGTTGTTTACAACAGAACTGAAACTGGCCCTGAAATCTAGGTCACCAAAAGATACAATGTTTCTAAGAACTGCGTGTTTATCAGGTTTAACAGAACTGAACTGAATTCACTGGAAAAAATGTCAAATCCAGTAAACAAAGTTATCATTACAATAACATGTAATGAAATAAAAATAAAATAAAAGAGAATTTAAAACCAAAACACAAGCAATTAAATTACATATACGTAACAATTCCCCTAAAGAAAAAGAAAGATTTATATAATAAAGATTTCTTTTTACCATATGTTAATTATACATTTAGCACAAAAATGTATATAAGAAGAACTCTTATGAATTATACAAAGTGTACATGAAATAATATTTCTATACACGGGAAAGTGCATCTGCAATCAAATTGTCTTTCCCCTTGATGTGCCTGATGTCAATATCATATTCCTGTAACAACAAACTCTACCGTAATAATCTCTGATTTTTGTTTTTCATCTTGCCGATGAAAGTAAGAGAGTTGTGATCACTAAACACAAGAATCGGAGAAGGAGCTGAACTTCAAAATGCTGTAATGCCAAAATCAAAGCCAAACATTTCTTATCCATTGTTGAGTAATTTCTTTGGTGCTTATTTAATTTCTCATAAAAATAGCACACTGGATGATCAACACCATTTGTATTTTCTTGAATCAATACTGCTCCAACCCCAACATCACTTGCATCAACGGATAGTTTAAATGATTGACTGAAATTTGGAACTGTAAGAACTGGTGCACTTTTAAGTATTGCCATTAACTTGTCAAAAGCCTCCTGACATTTTTCAGTCCAAAGAAACTTGTTTTTCTTGCTCAGTAAATTTGTCAGGGGTTCAGCAATAATATTAGAAAAATTGGAACAAAATTTCCGATAGTATCCAGCCATATCTAAAACTCGCATCAGTTGCTTTTTACTGACAGGCACAGGGAAATCAGAGATAGCCTTGACCTGAGCATCTATAGATTTAACTTGTCCATGTCCCACAATATGTCCTAGAAAAGTTACACATGCACGGTAAAACTCACTTTTGGATAAATTGATTGTCAGACTTGCATCAGTGAGTCTGTCAAAGAATTTCCGAATTGTTGCTAGATGTTCTTTCCAGGTGTCGTTGTAGATGATGACATCATCGATGTATGCATCACAATTACCTAGACCAGAGGTAATCATATTCATCAAACGTTGAAAGGTACTTGGCGAACCCTTCATCTCAACCGGCATCATTTTATATTGATAAAGTCCATCTGGAGTCACGAATGCCGAAATTTCCTTTGCCCTTTCCGTTAGTGGAATTTGCCAAAATCCTTTCAGAAGGTCACATTTGGTGACATACTTGGCATTTCCAATTTTATCAATGCAGTCATCGATTAATGGTATTGGAAATGAATCTGTTTTAGTCACACGGTTCACCTTCCTATAATCGTTGCACATACGGAAACTTTTATCTGGTTTCGGAACAAGTATACATGGTGAACTCCAGTCACTTTTACTTGGCTGTATGAAATCATTCTCCAGCAAATAATGAATTTCTTTTTTTAAGTATTCCTGTTTGAGAGGGTTCATCCTGAATGGGTGTTGTTTCACAGGTTTGGAATTCACAATTTCAACGTCATGAAACATTTTGTTTGTACTCGTAGGAACATCTAAAAATAAGTGCTCATATTCAAATAATAACTGTTTAAGTTCATTCCTTTCTTGTTGTTCCAAATGTTAAAGTTTCTGGTCCAGAGTATTCATAATTTCCGAATTCCGAAGATTTGTCGCTCCAAATCAGTAGAGCCCGATTGAATTCCTTCACTTAAATCCTCGGTGAGTGGGAGAGGTACAACTAAATTAATTGCATGATTTACCTGGCTATGTCTCTCAATGTACTGGTACTCCATTAATTTATTTAGATCAGAGTACTATTATTATAATTTAACTCATTCATTTTCTTCTTTTTGTAAATGCATTTGTTCGTTTTCTTTCTCCAAATTGCAACTGCATTTGTTTCTCTCTCTACACTTTTTCAAGTTTCAACTGTATTTGTTTTTCTTCTTTCTGAAGTTCAAGCTTCCTTAACTCTAATTCCATCTTGCATTTTAATTTTAATTCCTTTACTTTTATGTCAGAGTCTGATACAAAGACTTACTTATCGAACCCAAAACACTTTTATCCAAAACATTCTTTTCTACACAGTACTGGATCGAAATGTTTTTTATTTCTTGCTCCGTTAAAAAAGATTTTGCTTCAGAAGGATCGTATTTTCTGGAAAGTTCAATCAATTCATCTTTTTTCAAACAATCCAACTGCTCCTGAGTAGGATTTGAAAGAAAGATCTCCACTTTTGATGACAGTATAAAAAAGCCTGTTGATTTCACTGAAGAGTTCAAAGAAATCGTACCTGGGATTTAAAAAATTCTGAAAACTAGGGGAAATTAAATTTCAAAAACAATTTTCTGAAATATTTTAGCCAAAATTCATATATCCCAAGGACGAGCGCCCCAAATTTCTTTGTTACGTGTCTAGGCTCGTACAAAAGTAACAAAGAAAATAGCGAAGCCAACAAGCTTTGTAAATTTAACAAAATAATTTATTTCCCTAGAAAACAAGGTAAAAATATGAAAAAGGACTTATAGTTTATGAATCAAATCCAAAAATAAATCAAATAATTAAAAATATAGGTCCTATCACTAAAACGTTCTAAGTAAATCAAAGTTCGAATCCCGATGAAGTTCCAAGAAGGAAGGCGATGACGTCTTCTATAACCTGTTTTGTGTTGTCGTGTCAACAGTTCCTTGTTGAATCACCAAGAATAATATTCCGGCTTTAGAATTCCGAATAATTTTCAGTAAATGTCTTTGTCCAAGAATTCTGATGAGCACAGTATTTTCCTGGGAAATAAATCATTAATCTCGAAAAAAATAGAAACATTAAAATCAAACTGGCAACAACAAAAAAAAATACCTTTGAGCCCGAAGGTAAGAATTACGACTGACTAGAAAAACACTATGATACGTCACTTTAACTCCAATTGAAACGCAAAAAGAACCACGTGATAGGGACACGTGATCACTTTCTTTCGAGAAACGTAGTAACATTATGTGTCAATTATCACATAGGCCGTGTACGGATTCGATTGTACTGAACGAATCTTACTATACGATTCAATAATAAAAAATATAAAAAGTTGTTTACAACAGAACTGAAACTGGCCCTGAAATCTAGGTCACCAAAAGATACAATGTTTCTTAGAACTGCGTGTTTATCAGGTTTAACAGAACTGAACTGAATTCACTGGAAAAATGTCAAATCCAGTAAACAAAGTTTTCATTACAATAACATGTAATGAAATAAAAATAAAATAAAAGAGAATTTAAAACTAACGCACAAGCAATTAAATTACATATACGTAACACATCAATGTGAAAAATTATTTTTCAAACTCATCAGTCACTTTTTCTCTCAAGTTTGTATTCAGTTCATAGTGTAATTTTTGCCATCAAGCAAGGCAACTATAAGTGACGTTTTCCTTCCTAAACTTAATAATTTGTAAAGATTTAAATTATATGTATTGAATCATAACGTTCTCCTTTATTTTTCAATGTACATGATATTTTGGTACAGTTGGTGTCGTACTTTATTAATCATTTATCATCTTCCTTTTGCGAGAGAGACATATCACTTTCAAC
>JAECUM010019887.1:0-24540 GCA_016617855.1 Megalonaias nervosa
CCCCTGCCATTACCCCCCCCCCATCATTTACCCCCCCCCGGTATATTACCCCCCTGCAATTACGCCCCTGTCATTACCCCCCCCTGCCATTACCCCATTAATAAATTAATTAAAATAAGTTTAAAAATTATTGTAAATTTTATTTTGAACTGCAATTTCAATCACACAAAATACCATAAAATAATGTTATGTTGATAATATTACATTTGAATGTTATGTGCGATCCCTCGCAAGTATTCAAAGTGCTCTCTATTACCAAAGTCATTCACAATGTTCATAATCCGAGCATTGCAGTCACGATACTTCTTTCGAGTTGGTTCCACTGGATGTCCTCCAAGTCGCTAAGAAATTGTCACGTTCAGGAATGAGTGCTCTCTTTGAAGGATTGTCAAAAAGTGCCAAATGTTTGGATGGTCAGCAGTAATGGCAGCTTGCATTTTTCGATGCCAACCTTCAACGCTGTTGTTGGTACGAGGTAATTCGTTTTGAACACGGCTGTGTACACTCCAAACTTGAGGAGCGAAGACTGGATTAGCTCTGTTTCGACGTCTTCTACCGATGTAGTTGTCTTCAAAATAATCCAGCAATTGATTCATGTCATCATCTTCTGTCGATTCTTGAAGTTCATCGAAAACCTGCACAGTGGAAGAAAGCGGCACAAAAGCCAAAGCAGCTATCATTCTAACCGACATTGCAAAGTCTGCGTCATCTTGATATCTTTGCTGAAATCCAAGAGCTTGTACTTTCCGGTATATGCTCTGAGATAAATGATAAAAGCATCCTTGTACATCTATTCCTGCGTAGCATTCCGCAACAGAATTCATAGCTGCTTTTTCATAATCCATCATCACTGTTGCAGGCTGAGCATTGGGAAGTAGTGCCTTTATCTGCATGAATAGACGTCGATAGGTTTCAGTAGTTTTATTTGGGAGCAAGCAGTAGAGGCAAGAAATGACATCACCACTGATGAGTGCATGGACCGTATATAATTGAAAGAAGAGCTCGGGCACAATAGCATAAGTTCCATCCATGAACCAATTAGGAGATTGTGCTAATAACGACGACGTTTTGTCAGTCCCGAAGATTAAAATTCTGTTTATATCTCCTACACCGCTATCAAATAACAAAATTTTCGCCATTAGGAAGTTTTTTTGTAATCATCTGGCAATTCAACGGTTGCTCGATTAGTTGGAAGAAGCTGTGGAGCATGAATAGCTTGTCGCTGTCGACGAACCTGACGACGAAGATGTTGTATAGGAACCATTTGTACTGATGCTCCTTCACTTAAATTCTGCATTTCCCGGCCAAGAATCTGTTGAGGTGTCTCTTCTGTTTCCACTGCTCTTCTTGTAATGTTTTGTCTAACTTGCAGAACTTCACATCGAGCTGAATCTGGTGCATGTGTGTGTTCATGCAGAGATCGAACTACAAGATCATTTTTAACTTTGATCTTCGCTTTACATTCAGATACTCTGTTTACATTTCCTCGTCGCTTTTCACATTCGTAACTGATTACACCTGCCGCTAAATCTTTCTGCTTTACATAGATATAACCGTTGTGCATAATTTTCTGTTTTCCACGTATACTCTGAACTTTCTCCATCGTAAAACTATTTTTATGGTGATATTAAGTTTTTCGGAAGGTATATATAGGGTTTATATTTCTATACTTTTCTGGGGCATGCACGTAGAAACCATTTCTGCTGGAATTCACTGATGTGAAACCAGTGCATTATGTATATTGAGCACAGATTCAATTACTAAAATCGTTTTTATTGATTTGAAGCCCATACTCTTATCAGATTGTGTTTGTGTACTGTGTACTCTAGAATCTCATTGAGGTAAAGCCAACACAATCGCAATAATTAACAATAAAATTCTTATTTACTTCAGTTCGATTGATTGAGCACAGGATAAAATAATTTTGAGGTGAAACCAATTCGAGGGGAAGATCTTCGTCGTTGCTCTTTGTTGTCGCTATAGATTGTGTTTGTGTACTGTGTACACTAGAATCTCATTGAGGTAAAGCCAACAATAGCAATAATTAATGGCAGGGGGGTAATGGCAGGGGGGTAATATACCGGGGGGGGTAAATGATGGGGGGTATTGGCAGGGGGGTAATGGCAGGGGGATAATTGACGGGGGGGGGGTAATGTCCTAGACCCGTTTTTTCACATCGTGTACAAACACTTGACAATTCATGATATCGATTTCCACCGTCTTTGCTAGACCCCGACCTCTGTCTTCACCACCCGCACACCCTTCCATTCGGGTTATTCTGTATCGCGGCATGGGTTATAGTTCTCCTTCAACCACAGAAAGCTTGACATTGAATTCCGAGACTGGCATTTAGTAGCTGTTTTGTACGTTTCCTTAAATGATGACATGTACCTATTGGCCAGATGAAAACATTATGTAATTTCATTACTAAGTCTAAGCTCCACCCATCAAGACGATTACTATGCAAGTTCACTTAGTCAAGACACGTTACATCGATTTTTCGAAGCACCAAATTGTGTACTTTCTTCATCTTCCACTATTCAGTCTTACTACGTAATGGAAAGTCAAGCCGTTTGTTGTCTGTGCAAAAGGACATGATTGAGTGAATGTGGCAAGTGCTTGGTAATACTACAGTACATAGGACAGAACCATCTATTCCACAGTTCCGAGCCAAAGTACATGATGGGGAGACGTGCTGTATATTATCATTGCAAAAGGACACGACCGAATGTAGCAAGTGCTTCGCAATACCACAGTACATAGGACATAAACATGTCATCTTCCAAGGTTATTAGCAATTGTACGTAATGGAGAGACGGGCTGTATGTTTTCACTGTAAATTAGCATGCTTCATTGTATGTGCCAAGTGTTTGTCAGATTGCAGTACGTGGGACAGAAAAAAAAAAACCTGTCCGGAATCCTATGACGGATATTTCGACATGCAGGAACCTTACTGACCAGTATACCCAAGTTGTGAAGATCGCCATACCGAAATGGAGAGCGACAACAATGAAATCAGTTCTACCAGTTAGTAAGTTAGTTGAGTGTATGCCACAGCCTTTAGTGCAGCGTTTTACTCAAATATACGCAAAGACTCTATAATACATTATTTTTAATATTAAAAGTATATTTATATTGTTATGCAATTGGTGTATTTCAACAAACATCAAGTTATATTTTGTCAATTATATCTAGATGATGGTTGGTACCTGGTCTTTGCAATGAACAACTGCTGGAAGGAAAGTATGGTTAGAGTATAGATATGACTTGTATAATTGCATAGGCTATGTCATTATCATCCCTATATTTTTGCAGGGGAAAAACAATCCAGGCAGTCAAATTTCCATCATGACAGTGTTTCACACCAATTACTTAAAATTGCTTTTGGAGAACACTTAGATAAAGCTGAAACAGGTTTATTAAACTCCGTGTCCTATGTTCGTCTGAAAACAATATGGCCGATGGTGCTGTGTCTAATGGCATCCATTAGTTATAGCTCGCTAAACAACCCATTTATCACACTCGTCTTCTACATTTCCTGACTGGTATGGTGGCAGGGTCCAGTTCCGTAAATTGGCCCCTGGCAAATTTCTTAACTCAAGGCTATGGTGCGACGTTTTCAGCTTTTATTGTTTACTAATTAAAGATATGGATATATTTGTGAAGTAGGTGTTTCGGGCTTGTGTTGTTCTTGAAATTAATGTCAGCCATGTACATCTTCCATAGTTATTCTGCAGTATGTTGATAGTGAAATACCAATAGTCGGCTAGGAAGAAGAGCTAGATTGTTAAACTACTGTTGGACAAGTAAGGTTAATTGTAAACAAATCTGAAAATGGCGAGGACCAAGCAGACGTAGTGGTGAGGAAAATTTTTTTTGTCCTTTGTGGATACTAGTAGATGATCCTGGTATTCACAAAATTTTGTTTTTCAATTTTCAATTTTCTTTTCCTTTTTTCATTATAGCACTTTGTGCTACAATTGTAGTTTTTTTGTGTATTTTTCTTTGAAATTTTTGTTTCACTGTTGTATTGAAATTTTTTTCCATAGAGTGTAGATATATGATACACAGAAATATTAGAAAACTTTGAGCTTACTATTGTTGACCGGCTGGCCAACAAAAAAATCGTGCTACTAAGGACAGTGAACAATAGTTAGTAGTGTGCGACCTGTACTTTAGTGACAACAGCTCAGTTAGTTATACTCACCAAAGTAAATGGAGAACGAGCAGGGTGAAGGAAATTGGGTTAGGAGTACTAAATCCAAATTAGACCAATACTTTCTAACCAAAGTAGAAGGCAATAGATTACTTGCCTTCCACCCGCCAGGGTGTCAGATAATAGACTTTGAGGAGACAAATAACTGCCCAAGACAATCGGACATTTTGATAGCCCTAAAGACACAAGGTATAGATGTGAATGAAATCATCGGACTGCAAAATGGAGGCCAGAACAAATACATCCTATACCCAAGAGATCCTGAGAAAAAAGTCATCCAACATGGAACCATAGAAGTGAAAGGCATAAAAGCAAAAGTTGGACCAACACAACCAGTGATTAGAGAAATCGAAGGGAGAAAAATGAATGTGAGTGTCACTGGTCTGCCACTGGAGATAGATAGCAAGGAAATAATTGAGAAAATGGAGAACAAAATGAAAATCAAGGTGCTAGACAGCCAGATGGCGAGAGTATGGGGATTCCAAGAGGTTAAAACTGGAGTGAGGACCATCACAGTCAAGAAGGAAGATGTTAAAAACATACCAACTTACTTTTATGTAATGGGGTTTAAGGTGAAGACATGGTACCGAGGGTGTGAATTGGAAAGAGCGTGCCCCAGATGTAAACAGATTGGGCATGCGGCAAGAGATTGCAAAAATCCGGCGGCACCCAGGACGTATGCAAATATGGTTAACAATAAGAATGTGAACCTTACAGAAGAAGAGAATAACGAGTTTCAAGTGGCAATCACGAGACTTCTGGAACAAGTAAGGAAAGAAAACGAAGAAAGGATCAGAAATGAGGAAATGGAAAAGGAAAAAGAAATAAATAAAGAAACACAGGAACCAGGGGAACAAGAAAGAGGAAATAAGGAACTAGAAGAAGAGGAACTGTCAAAACAACAAACAACAGAAGACATAGAGCTCCCAAGCGAAGTTAAAGAATGGGGAAATTGTCTAAGCCCCAATAGCACAGGATTGACCAATACCAATGTCAAAGACATATTGAAACAAAACAAATACTACATCCTTTCAGAGGAAGAAGAAGAGCAGAAAGAAGAAGAATATCAGCAAATAGGAGAAATGGAGACAGGGATGATCCAGGACTTAATAGGAATACATCCATTGACATCCACGCCTGTGCCAAAGGAGAGAGCGAGGAAAAGGAAAATTGCTAAATCGGTATCCATTACCAGTAGCAACAGTGAGGCGGCATCACCAGATGCAATACAGATGGAAGGAAAAAAGGAGCCAAAGAAAGGCAAAAAGAAAAAAGAAAGAATAGGCTAGACGTATCAGAAAATGTAGAAAAAAAAGGTGACATAACAAATGGAAACGAAGACGAAGACATTGACATCACAAACATAGATAGGGAAAACGACATGGACACAGGAATGGACACGGACACGGATACGGACATGGATGGAAATGGAAAGAATATAGTAAAGGACAACGAGACGGAAATGCAGACATGTAATACTGGACTAATGACTGACAAAGAGGCTTCTAGCATTACTAAACCAGAGGGGGGAACCAACCCCCGAGAAAATATTGACACTGAATCCAATCAAGTATAAATTTTTCACAAATAAACTGTAAATTAGGAATATTAGAAAACAAATAACAATGTAAACGACTTTTAAAACACAAAACTTAAAGATGCAAGATGGCTACCTGGAAGGAAACACAGAAAATGGAGGAAAAAACCTCCATATTGTATCAGTTAACATAAATGGAGTGGATAAAGGAAAAATGGATAAGTTGTGTAATTTATATCCAATATATGATGTTTATTTAATACAAGAAACCCACAATGGTTTTACAAAGGATGTAATAACGTATGTTGAAGAAAAACTTGACGCAATAGTTGTTTTAAGTGATTATATAGGGGCTGATGTAAAGGGAGGGGTAGCCATAATATTAAAAAATAAAAACCACATAAATTGGGAAAAAATAGAGGAAAAAAAAGGGACTAGAAGGGAGAATGCTACATATCAAAGTTAATGGAATTAATATAATAAACGTATACTTTCCAGCAAACAAATATAAAAAAACAGACTTTATCGAAAAAATAGATAAATATATAAGTGAATATTCAATGGAATAGACAGTACTAGGAGGGGATTTTAACTGGGTAAGGGACAATGTGGATAGGAAAGGTGAGTTGACATCAAATGACAATTTTTAGAAACTCCATGATGGATCTTTTAAAAAAACACAAGTTGGAGGATATTTATAGGAATTTAAATTTATTAAAAACTGAATACACATATGAATATAAAAATGGATTAGCTAGTAGATTGGATAAATTTTATGGGAACTTCTTTAATAAAGGTATATATATAGATGCAAATATAATAGATTACAAAATTTCGGACCACAAATTAATAGATATGGAAATTAAGATAAAAAGTAACTTTAGATGGGGAAAGGGGACATGGAAATTAAATAATAAACTTTTAGAAGATGTAGATTTTATAAAAGAAGTAAATTACCAAATAAGATGTTTAAAATAGAGGATAGGGATATTTTAAAACAATGGGATAAGTTCAAAAAGGTAATTAAAAAAATAGCAATTAATTATAGTAAAAGATTAAGTGAAATAAGGAAAAAAGAAAAAGAAGAGATAATGTTGGAATTAAGGAGAACAAAAGAAAAAGAAAAGCAAGGACTACTATATGATAAATTAAAAAAGATGAAGGAACAAGAAAATAAAGGGGCAGAAATTAGAGCCGTGAAATTCTCAGCCGTTTACACGAAAGCGAGAGGTATATACAAAAGGGAAGAGTTCAGGAAAGGGGAAGAAAAAATATTAACTAGTCTAAATGATGAGAAAGGAGGGACTTTACATAAAAAAGATGAAATAATGGATAAAATTAAAAATTTCTATAGTAACTTGTATAAAACACAAAATATAAAAGGGGAGACGATTATAGAATATCTAAAAAACACTAAATGTGAAAAAATTACATCAGTACATAAAGACTTATGTGATGAGTTTATTATGACAGAAGAAATTACTAAAACGATTAACTCCCTAGCCAAAGGGAAGACACCAGGGAGAGATGGACTCACGGGGGAATTTTATAGAAAATTCCAACGTGAGTTAGTGCCAGTCTTGGAATCCATATACAATAATATACTATTAAGAAATGAAAAGATGACAAACACAATGAGGGAAGGGTTAATAATACTAATATATAAGGGGAAAGGAGATAGGAAAGATTTAAAAAATTGGAGGCCCATCTCCCTCCTTAATAATGATTATAAAATATTAAGTAAAATATTAGCCAATAGGATAAAAGAATGCATGAATAAAATAATAAATAGGAATCAGACTTGTGGGGCAATTGGGAATGACATACAAAACAATATCTTAAATATTAAAACGATCGTTGATTTTATAAAAGATTCAGGTCGGAGAGGCGCTATGGTGCTTCTCGACCAAGAAAAGCTTTCGACAGAATTGAACATAACTATGTACAACAAGTACTTGAGAAATTTGGTTTCGGAGAAAACTTCCGAAAATGGACTGAAATCCTGTACAGAGATATAAACGCTAGAGTACAGGTAAATGGAGGTATTACGACAAAATTTGAAATACAAAGATCAGTCAGACAAGGCTGTCCTATATCTATGCTATTATACGTAATAGCGATTGAAATACTTAGTATAAAAATAAGGAACAATAAAATAGAAGGAATTAAGATCCCAAACTTGAAAGAAGATTTCAAAATGCTCCAACACGCAGATGACTGTACAAACTTTATAAGTGACCCAAATTCTTTTAAACATCTAGAAAAAGAATACGAAAACTTTGGTAAAGCATCAGGGTCCCAAATAAATCATGACAAAACGGAAATTTTAAAGATAGGAAACTGGAGGGGGAACCACCCTGGGCTCCCACCTCAATTAATAAAGGAAAGGGTTAAAGCCCTAGGAATATACTTTGGTAAAAATGAAGAGACAGAAAACTTAAAGAATATAAAAAGGAAAGTGAATAAAAATATTGAGACCTGGGCCCAGACGCCACTTTGTATAATGGAGCGATCACAAGTTGCAAAAACTTATTTTTACTCAAATATAAACTACGTTTTAAAATCGCTAGATGTACATCAGAAAAAACTTAATAAAGTAGATAAACAAATAATTAATTATATATGGAATTTTAAGTTACACTATATAGAAAAAGAAACCCTATATAGAGAAAATAAAAAGGGAGGTCTAGGATTACCCAATTTAAAATGGGCACAGGAAGCAAACATTTTAAATAGACTTAAAAAACTCAAAGCTTCACCAGATATGCCGTGGGAAGCTATATATATATATATTGGTTCGGGTTTTTAAATAGAAATAGAAGGGACATTATTATGAATAACACCTTGACAATTTTTTATAAACAAAAAATATAAATATATAAAGGATTTAATTTTTAAATATAGAGATAAAAAAAGAAATATGGGAGGGGGAAGGAAATAAAAACACCTATAAACTAATAAGGGAACAATATACAAAAAACCAAAGGTGTAAGGTAGAAAATGAAAATTGGGGGGTTGAATGGAATAATACTTGGCAAAATTGGGCAAATGTAAAATCCTTAAAGATGCAGAGCATACTTTTTAAATATTTACATGACGTATGGTTAACCGGGGAAACAGCAAAAAGGAAAGGAATGATACAAATTATACCGAAGTGCCCGCTATGCAAAGCATACAGCTTTACAAAAGCGCACGTAATGCTAGAATGCAAGACAAATAAACTGACAAGAGACAGAATAATTACTTCTATACAAAAACTAAAAACTGTTAAATATCAACATAATAGAATCTTATATTTAGACGCAAAATTAGATCAGAAAACTTTTTTTGAGATAACAAATTACATAATAGAAACAATGCACAATTGCGGCCAAGTGATAACGATAAGAAAATGATCAAGTTTTTAATTCTCTATTTTTGGAAATAATATACTAATAAACAAAGATGGGACAGGGCACCTACACATGGATGAAGTAAGAGACAGAAACGCCACCGGCCTATACCACAAGGCGCTACGCGAAGTGGGAAGGCCTGTGGAAGAGCCTCTGAAAAAGACATGTGTAGGACATGGACAAGCAAAACAAAAACACATGGGGGTTAAAATAAAATTTGTTTTTATTAAAAATTTTTTTTTCAAAATCTTTAAAAAGCAAATCAATTTAGACTACTTTATATTTGGAACATTTAAATAGAGGAGAAAAACTGGAGTAAGGACAGTTTTTAGTGGGGTGAAGCAAGTTATAAAATAAATAAAAACTTGTGGAACCTCACGGACTGTCTTTACCACCAACCTCCTAATTTCAAAACAGAAAAAATAAGAAACGACACAGAAATAGTACACTCATTAATACATTAGGCTTTATTTTTCCTAAACCCTTTTTATCACACCGTTTCTTATACAAAATTCTAAAATAATATAAAATATTACACCATAAATAATCTACTCTGTAAAAAAACCAAAAAGATTACGATCATTGAGCCGTCCTAACACAAACATCTATAGCACACAAACAATATAGCACTATACAGATAACAAATACAGGACATAGGGACCCCGTGGCAAGGGTCACTGTGGGAAAAAAGATGCAGTTCTTCCTAACCGGTAAATAAAACCGATGGGGAAAAATTCTCTTTTTAGAAAACACTAGGGAAAAAAAGAAATACCCCACAAAAAATCTTGGGAGTAAATTCTATTTTAAAATAAAAACACATACAACACCTCTGAGGGGGAACACAAACACATAAAAACCTTTTATTTTTTTTGGAAATGGGGGGGGGGGGCATCTGTCTGGTGCCCCCCCCCAAAAAAAAGAAGAGCTAGCCTCCCATAGCAGTAAACACGTGGGTTTAAGGCAAGTAGAACATCTAAAAAAAACGGCTTGGATGACAACTATCTTCAATTGCATCAGCCTGTTTAGTACACACTTTTGCAGAACTGTCATCTAGGAAAAGGGCTTGTGTTTGCACTGTGAGCATCACATGGTGTCAAAAATGACCTTCGGACATGAAACTTGCAGGTATAAATTTGGGGTTGGGGAGCATAAATTTCTGTCATGAACTGCCACTGACTTCTCTGGTCAAGTGGATAATATTCTTATGCTTTGTTTTAATATTAGGTATTTAAAGATATGGACCTTTTTGACCTCACTTGTGGTGTATTTGATTTTTTATGATTTTTTTGTACTCGGTTGTTCATTGCGACATTAAATTTGTACATAAAAAACTGGCCCCTGCCCCCTTAAGGAAAACTGATTAATGGTGCAGTCAGCCACACCTATTATACTTTTCTGTTTCTTTGTGTATATTTAAATAATTTTATGCATTAGCTTCATTATATTTCCGTCCTTTTTCCATATATCACGTAGTATTGTATATAATGCTCTTTGGAGAGGGAGGTAACTTTTGTACCTCAGTATGAGAACTGTTTACATCATGACAAAGTAGCATATTTTGGACGCAACTTACTAAATATGGGACCAAAATAGTGACCATAATGTATCATCTTGCTTTTTCTGTAGTTGTCAAGGTTTGCACCCCTATTTGTATGAATATTATTCACATTTCAATACAGACACAGAAACAATTGCTTAGCATGTCAACATGCATTCTTAAAATTCATTCAATTCCACAAGAGCAGCTGACTTTAGATGAATCATACATAAACATACTGTTGTGAATGTTGAATGTCACCAGTGGAACGGTCTTAGAAATAGTGATGCATACGGCATATTGCTTGCTATATTTTGGTGAGAAGAATGAAAGTTTCAGCAAACCGACAGTTTCTACCTGCATGACCCCACCAAGTTGACATAAGAGATTCATATCACACTTGGGTGATTATTAAATGTTTGTGTTATGTATATATCTTGACATTTCTAGGTTCAGGTAATAAAGGGGAAAAAGCTTAAAATTAAGTGGCAGTTTCATGCATTGCACAATACACATACAGTTTCTTCTGAAATTCTTATGTTTTCACTGAATGTTAAAAGTACATCAATATCACTTGTTTTTTTTCTTTTTGCAGGTCTCAGTTTGCATGGTAAAAGATTAGGATTAATCGGTTAGTCGTGCTGAAAGAAACAATAGCTTGAATCTCATCCAGATACTCATTCTGATCTTTGTGCACAAGAGAGTGACTTTGACGGACAGATTTAGCTTCCACAGGAGCTGTTTTATGGTACGTGCTTAATAAAAGCCAAGCAGGTGAAATGCTTTTTACCTTGAACTGAATTTTCCACTGTAAATATTTATTCTATACCTTATCATATTTACTATCATTTGTAAACTCCAGAAATCATTAAAGTCAGTTGTAAGTGAATTGGTGTCTGAGAAGACATTTCTGTTAAATTGTATTGAGTAATTGTATATGCATGGTCAATTTCAGTGGCTATGTATCAATGAATTTATTTGATATGTGACTTTGTAAGTTTAACAGGGTCTACACATCAGTATATCAATATTCCAGCATGGTCTAATGTTTGATTAAACTTCGATCTTTCCAGATTAGCTAGACTGTTTTGATTACTTCACCACCACCACCCCTCAACACACACACACACAACACTGATGCTGCTATTAGCAGCTCCAGAATGCTAGTGAAAGGTTAGAAACTGTTTTATATCAGTCTAAAAGTACTTCTAAAGCACATTTACTTAAATGTGTGATTTCTTTAAGTTTGCTTGAAGAGTTTATAGAAACTTTTCACTTCTGTCACTGACAACATAGCATTTGTCATTTACTCCTAAAATTTATAACTTCCAAACCTCCTCTGACACTCATGAAAAATTGTAAAGGAATTTTGATTCTGTCCTGATGCTATGGTGGTAAACAAAGACCAAAATCGTTATAGGTTGCAAACAATTTGAAATCTTTCAAGAAATGGAGTCTGTCATAACTCAATGTAAATAATGCAGTGCTTTTTTGCCGCAATGTAGCCACTTTCCTGAAAGCGTAATACCAATTTTAGATTTGCGCACAAAATGTTTTCTTTTATACCATTGTACTAGATAATGTACAAACATGTGACGTGTACACAATAGTCGGCTAGGAATAAGAGCTAGCCTCCCATAGCAGTGAAAACGTGGGTTTAAGGCAAGTAGAATATCTCAAAAAACGGCTTGGATAACAACTATTTCAATTGCATGAGCCTGTTTTTTGCAGAACTCATCTAGGAAAAGGGCTTGTGTTTGCACTGTGAGCATCACATGGTGTCAAAAATGACCTTCGGACATGAAACTTGCAGGTATAAATTTGGGGTTGGGGTGCATAAACTTCTGCTATGAACTGCCACTGACTTCTCTGGTCAAGTGGACAATATTTTTATGCTTTGTTTTAATATAGGTATCTAAAGATATGGACCTTTTTGACCTCACTTGTGTATTTGATTTTTTATGATTTTTTTTGTACTAGGTCGCTGATTGCGGCATTAAATTTGTACATAAAAACTGGCC
Source organism: Megalonaias nervosa (assembly GCA_016617855.1). Lineage (NCBI taxonomy): Eukaryota > Metazoa > Mollusca > Bivalvia > Unionida > Unionidae > Megalonaias > Megalonaias nervosa. Next base: position 12,704 of record JAECUM010019887.1, read on the forward strand.
CCTGCCCCCTATAGTATCGATGACAAGCGTCTGCATTACTTAGTACTGGCTGAGGATTAAGCTGCACCCAGACGCTTTTGTCTGGTACAGTATCATACCCCTTTTTGTAATTTGTCTAAGATTTGTAATAAAATATAAGAATTATTACAGAAGCATCCTTACTCGATTCCCATATTCCGCATTCATCAACAAAACGGATTCACTACAGGTAATACGTTTCGCAAAATTAAGTGTATTGTAGTCTATTTTAAATAAAACCTTATTCCACTTTGGGTCAGAATGAACCGAGTTTGCCAGAGCTGGTGCTTTGTTGGCAACCATTTCCTATGCAGAAATTTATACGAACTTCACTTTGTTCATTCAGGGACAACATTTTTTCATTTTCAGGTGAAATGACATGGGTCGCAACTTTTACGATGAGAAGAACGGTCGTAAATTGTGGACTGAAACAATGGGTAGGTATAATTGATGGATAAATGGAGAATCATCTGTCGTTTGTTATTTGTGGAGAAGAGAAACGGCTGGAGTCTTTCAGTATTTATAGATGCAGTGAAATGGATGGAGTCAATGTTGATAGACAGACCAAACTGGTGAACAATGGACAGTAGGTTGAAAGGTTCCCATTTTCAGCATCGGTACATAGTGGCCGACAGTCCGCGTCATTTGTGTTTCATGGCCTATTCTAATCCACATAATGACTGGAAGTTCTTATACAGCCTGGTTGTAAAATTCAGGTTCCAGTAAAATGTCAGCCACTGGTGTGTTTTGTCCTTTGTTCCATTCATATTTGGGTAAAGCGATTGTACAAGTAACCTGATGCTCATCGCCGTGATAGTCCATAGAGACGAGTGTTCCAGTTTTTAAACAATCTTTGAATTGACACGTTGTTGAAAACTCCACACAAGTCATTGTAGTCAGTTCTGTATAAATAGCGATTTGCCTTCCGAATCATCACTAATGCTGTTCTAACACGAAGCTCACATGTTAAATTTTCATTCCCACTAAGCGCTGTTGAAACAGTCGAACTGGCAATTTCCATCACCGGTAACCAAGACTGGAATCCCATAGGATGATAAAACTGCATTTATTAGCAATGGTCTTTGAACAATAGACTGTGCGAATTTGACAGGATTTCCGTTGCCGTATTCAAATGGTGTTAATAACGTCCGCTCCATTTCCGATCGGTATTTCAAGTACTGCATACCCCTTCTGTTGATTCCTTGAAAGCGAAGATGGATATATTATTTGTATCATAAATTTAGCAAATTGTGATGCTTTATCAGTGTTAAGTTTTGTTTCATCATTATCACTTCTTACATTTTTCTTGGGAATGACTTTTCTAGATTGGTGAAGGTAACTAGTAGGGAAAAGGGTACAATGTGGGCTTCTAAAATGTTTCGTACTGTTACTTCAAGCCTTGAGGTTGCATTACGTATCACTTGTTGGTGCCATCTTCAAAATTAAAAATTGCAGAGGTTATTCAGTTGTTTTTACCACCCCGAGCTTAATGCAAGAAAGTAATTATCTCTAAACTCATTTACCATCAAATTACTATTTTGTTATTTGTACCTTTATTTCCAATGTTAGTCTTGTAAGCCGTACTGTTCTTTTAAACTCCAATAAAATTAACTTCATTTTTTAAAAGAGTAGACAGTTCAAATGTTCAAAGTATTTCCTTTAATACTTTCATGGCAATAAGCTGGCCGTACATGGAATTTACTTTGTCCATCTATGTCTGTGGGTTAACCCGTCTTCAATATATATACCGAAACTCCTTAGAGCTACGCTAATTAACATAGTATATTTGAATATAAAAATACGTGCCGTATTCAATGTGAAATTTGACAATGATTACCTCTTAATGGTAATATATTCAGACCATGCCGATTAGTGGTCACTGACGTTCCGACAGAGCTACCTCAACTTTCCAACTACACGTTGAAGGGGCCACTTCAAAAGGCCTTGTAGATATTTCGACTCGTGTCTCAAAAGTGTCATTAAGACAAACATCTGCAGGAATAACATCTGTGCCAGATCAATGTACCCAGATGAACACCGATCCTAGTGATGCTAATGCTTTATCGACCATTTAACACGAAATTAGATGTCCTAGACTTCAGATAAATTTAAATGCAAAAAAGTACACTGCTAATGATATTAATTATTGTATACTTCATACACACGCATACACATATGCACATATACACGCACATATACATGTACACACACATACATATATACCTACACACATACCTGCACACACACCCATCCCCCAAAAAGGTGCACATAAAGACAAATGAAAATGTGGAAAATTCTTAAATACAATATGCAATTTTTTTTTTACACAAAACTGACCTGAAATTCTATCACTATCGTAAGAAATATCGGAATATTGGAGAGATAAAATATGAAAAATCCTTTTGTTGTATGGTTGTTTGGGGGTGCAGTATTAATCACCACTCTTTTTAGATGCCATTTAAAAGACTTTTACAAATAATCCTTGCATAAGAAAAATAGTTTGATTATTATTCATCGGCCATGGTAGCATGATAGCTAGGATCTTAGTTCCAAATTAACAATCCGAACCATTCGTTACAGATGAAATTAACTGCAAGACAGTACACTACTACGAATACATATATCTAGTTCTGTATCTTATCTATCCTTCCATCTATTTATCCATCCATCTATCTATATCCCCATAGTTAACATTATTACCTGTCAATTCCGGCGAAAACGGTATTGACTTAGTTAAGTAAAAATATTCCCCGCTTCCTGGAGTCATAAGCACTGTCCCGCATTAAATGAACTTTTCTGGTAACGGCTAAATACAAACGGCGACAGAAACGTCGAATGCTGATGCCATAAGTATGATGGCCATTACATGCCGAAGTAATACCTCTAGTTGGTATGTGTAATACCTCTACCGAGTATATGAAGAAATAACAAAGTTACGACTCCGTGGGTTCTTGTAATTTAATCAGATGTGATGATGAATAAATGAATCAGCAGCAGAAGAAGATGAAGAGAAGACCTACAACGTATACACATGAAATATTAAAATAATTAAAAGTAAACGAATGTATCACAAGTGGACAATTAAACAAAATGATAAGGCACGGAATTATTATAAAATATAACAATATAATTAATAAAAAAAACTTACCAGCGCCGTGTAGTAGTCTTAAGTACGACAGTTATCTTGTTAGATACCATTTACAATGTTTTGAATAACTTACTACACCCTGAAATGTTTAAGTTGATTCCTGGAGAGTCGTTGGAGTAATGAACAATGCAACAGGGAACTTGTTAATATAATCGGCGGTTGCATGTTAGGCACGTGCAATGCAAGCAATTCAAATACTACTCACTCGCCATAAGTACCACAGAAATACATGGATATGGACATTGGACATCACTGTGATGAATCCGTAACACCAAAATACTAAACGCATACAAACAATAACAATAACAAACAGTGGTTTACACCGACAAAGAGTGTAACACTGTCTACCGCACGAAACCTGGGCTTTCCAGAGAATAAGTAGATCTATAGATATAGCTCTCATCTACCTACCTACCTACCTACCTACCTACCTACCTACCTACCTATCTATCTATCTATCTATCTATCTATCTATCTGCTCTGGTGGCCTAAGTGGTTAGAGTGTCCGCCTCAGATGCGGTAGGTCGCGGGTTCAAACCCAAGCCGAGTCATACCAAAGACTTATACAAATGATACTAGCAGCTACCTCCATTGGCACACAGTCTTAATATGTTCGTGTTAGGAATGATCGGTCTGGTGCCAGGATGCTTGTGACTGGGTGGGGCATGATGCTAAATGTCTGCGGCATGATGCCCCAGTGCTAGACATCACTATTAACTGTCACACTGCAGACATCTTAGCGATATGACTGGAAAATTATTAAAGCTACGTTAAAAGTCCAAATCTCACTCACACACACACACACACACACACACACACACACACACACACATGTATGTATGTGTATATCTGTGTGTATTTACACGAGAGCTTTGGGGGGGGGGGCCTTTGTCAAATTAACCTTTGATAGCAGTATCAGATAACAACTTCTCTCTCTACGTAAGGATCCTGAAAATGGGAACCTTTCAACCTTCTCTCTTTATATATATATATATATATATATATATATATATATATATATATATATATATATATATATATATATATATATATAGTAGTATAGGAAAAGGCCGCTAATAAACCACTAGTATACCCATTGTATCTGGTTTAAGATTTTAAGCCTTTTTTCGGCATTCTGAGGCTTCTATCTTCGATTTTGCTGTTTTCCCCACCCCTCTCAGACATTTTTTCGGCCAAAACGACATGATTAAAATCAATTTTAAAACCTTCTATGAAGAAATAATTCTCCGGAAGGTTCCGTTCCATACTTCTGACCCTTCCTCCAGATCGATATAGTAAAGAAAAGTTCCGGCGGCCTTTTCCTATACTACTAGGAAATCGATAATTGTCAGAAACAAAAAATAATGGTCAGAAAATAAAAATTGTATATGGTTTACTTCGTTTTATAATGACCTAACGCTAACGTGTTAATTCCATCCTGACACCACCTTTTGTCATCAAAGTTAGTCAACCCCTGCTTAATAACTTGATCGGTGTTTATTTGATGTTTGTATGATCGGAATGAAACCATTTCAGCAGTATGTTTCTTATTGCTAAATAAAACATCTTTATAATCACTGAAGGTTATACATTTTTTTTACAACACATTTCTTTACTCCTTTTGCTTTTTTAGATTCCTTGCCATCGTCTTCACGAACGGCATACATTTTTGATAGTAATCCTATAAACTCAGCTACTGGGTTAAAGAAATACTCGTCTTTCATCAAACCAACAACTTTTTTGTTTGTAGGATCATGAAACTTATTTTGTTTAGGGACATCAGCTAAATCGAATTCATCCTTATGATTAAAGATATCCTGATAGACGTCATCAGCAAATATTTCATAAACTAATGAATCGGTGTCGGTAAATAATAGATTAGAATTAGGCCAGATTTTCTTAGCAAAACCATAATGAAAATCGTACATTAGCCATTTAGATGTCTCCAATACTGTAGCACCAACGAAAATGGGCTTATTTAATACTAGATTGGATTTATGTTTCTTAACCATTACAACATCTTTACAAATAGGTATAATACCAGTAAATCTCTCTGACGCGATTAATTTACTACAACGTTTCTTTGAATTTACAATTTCAATGTCCACGCGGTTAAATATATTTTCCATAGTTTTACCAAATACTGAATTATTCATGAGTTTAAAGAATTCTTGCTCAAATTTTATAGTTGTCTTTGCTCTCATCTCATTATTAAATTTAATATAATCAGCCATCCAGAAAGACTGTTCGATCATCAATACACGATGAATCTTAGTTACCTTTAGACCGTGCTCGACTGCCTGCTTGAGGTTTCTATAATGTGCAATGTAATTACGCTTATTTAGTAAATTAGGCACTAACTTTTCAATGATACACGGTTTTCCAATACGTTTTTGTAACTGTTCTTTCGATAATAATGAATCAGGTATAACCAACGTTTCTGGTAAAAATGGATAGTCGTTATGTAAATCGTGTAATTCTTGCGGATAATCTACATCAACTTCAACGTAAAATGAATACAATGAATTTGTTAAGCCCACAGTTAAATTATTTGTATATTCAAGGAATTTTTCTGGAGTAGTCCATCCAATACAACGAGTTGGCATAGCCTGGCACATAGCCCATGAGTACAGACCGTTCTTGTCCAAATATATTATATAACACGAGGGTTTATCAGAATCAAATTCACTTAAATATTTATTATTAGCCAACGCGTGCTTTTTACTAATAACGCTAATACCACCTCTTATGGATTTACTGATAAAATTATATTGATCAATATTGCCATCAGTAATTAATTCAATCTTAGTCTTAGTTAACTTAAACAGAGCATCCCACGACAATCCTGGCGATGAAAAATATCAAGCAGGGTCTAGCTTATAATTATTTATACTAGTAAAACGAAAACTTCTGAAAACATCATCCAACAATAAAACGTCTTGAATAAGATATATATCTAAATAATCACCAATAGTCTGACAATTAAATTTATTCCAAACTTCATGCGCGTGATTATAATCCTTATCTGATATATTTTCATTATTCAACGATGAGTAAAAATTATCCTTATTCGGTAATGATGTTTCATTAAGCTTTTCAAAATCATCAATATACTCGTATGGAAATATACCTTTTTCTTTCATGAGTTTTACTGCGTCATCAAAATATTCTTCGAGTGACGGGAACTCGCTACAGTTTTTAGCAAGAGCATCTAACGGTAATAACATGAACTGAACACTGTCGATAAATCTTAATGGTCCAACAGTTAATGACATAATTTTTTCTGCGTTATTGGGGATGCAATCAATCTTCTGGTTATTACATAGACGAATAACATCGGGATGACCTAATGCCCGTATAATGAAATGACTATCATATCCACGGAAATTGTGTGCAATACAAGGTATAAAACTTAATGCGTGATATTTCAAGTTGCAATATTCATGTGCAGGTCCACGATACTGTCCAGTAAGATGACAGTGATCATGTACCTTTTTAAATTTACTACTATCTGGAACATTTTTCTCAAATTCTTTTTCACAAATATGACAAGCAGAGGCTGTATCATAGTTGCTCTGCTCTTCTGGAGTCAGTGGAATCATTGGAGTTACCTCACTAAGCTTATTATTAATTTTAACAGCTTCCATAAACAGATTTTTCAATAACCATACTGCAGGATCTTCATCATCAATACTACTACGGCGATATAATCTGACTGGCTTAGATAGCTCTGGTTTTATTATACAATTTACTTTATACGCAACAGCAACAGGAACATGTACATTTACGTGTTTAGTGACTCTAGATCCTGCTGTATTAATATCATTAACAGGTTGTAAGATCGACTCAAAATCAAATATAATTGAAAACGGAATTGTGAATTTCTTTCTGTAATTAGTGAATGACAGATATTTATCAGGTTCTTTTGGTAATGTTGTTTTTTGGTCATAAACACAATATTGTAAATGATCATCTAGTAATTGTTGATTTGAAAATCCGTGTAGACATTTATAGCAGAAGTATAATTTATGCTTATGCGCATTATACTGTGAATTAAGTAATCCACTAAAATTCTTTATCCACGACATATGCTTTTTATATCGCAGTAGATTAATCGTTCTAGGTCCAGCAAACGACGATATACGTAAAGGAAATATTTTCTTGTTTTCATCAAGACCAAACACATTTATACCGTCAGGAATTAATTCTCTATTCTGAATTTCTATTTTACCTATTTCCTTAATATCTGTCGGAAAACCAACTCCGGTTAGATTCAGTCTATCCACATATTGTTGATAATTACTAACTCGATTGGCGTGATGAGACGCGGGGAACAATGCGGCTAAAATACTCCACATCACACATTTATTATCGTCACTGACAACATTTATACAACAGCGAGTATCTTTAATCTTTTTAGGTAATTCTACAAACTTACCATCGCGTAAAGGATTAAATTTATGAACGTCGATCAATAAATCAATAATACCATGAAACGGCCAACCAGATCCTCTTTCAGTAAATTCATCGAGCTGCTTATCATAATTCTGTACAATTTTATCAACTAGTTCATCAATATGATAATCGGGTTCATCTACGCGTAATAAATAATGTTGTTCTTGTTCTTTTTGTTTTAAGTGATGCATTATACCAATGACAATATCTTCTGCGTCATCATTTTTAAATACTTTAATCATACCAGTCTCAAAATAAGATTCTGACATTTCCTCGTCTACAGGGCGCTTCAACAATACATGTACTCTGATTAATATTTTAACTGTACCGTCATTATGCTGATATATTTAATAACATCTTTTAGTATTTCATGTAATGGTCTGGAATTATGATCAATACGGACTTTATACGTTTTATTATAACCGTCAAACGATGACTGAGTTACTTCTACAGATAAATTCGATCTATCTTCATAGATTTTCTTAATATCATCATGTAGTTGCTCTAGATCGGTATTGGATTTTGGATATTTTACTGTCTTACCTGTCAATGATTTATACTCGTCCATAAGTCGTCTTACCTCAATATTACGTGTTTTCTTGGTTGGCTTTCCAGGAGGTTTTGTCATCCGCATTTCATCATGTACAATAGACATTAATAATTTTTGACGTTCAATCTCCTTTTCATGTTTTAATCGATCAACTTCGTTTTTCAATCTTTCTAGTTCAGCATTGGATTTAGGATATTTAACAGATTTTCCAGAGAGGCTTTCATAGTCGCTCATCAGCTTTTTTGCTGTTTGTGAACGACTGAAATACGTTCTAGTGGTCATTATATACTATTACTAAAGATAAAATTTATTTAATTAAAATTATTTGTCTGAAATAATAATAATATCATTTAAAGATAAATTAATTACATTTATATAATATGCCATTTCCGATCGGAAATAATTATTGTAAATATCTACCTCAAGGTGAGTATAATATTTGTAATAAACGATGTTATGACGAATACTGTGGACTACACAAACAACGCATTTTAAGCGGCATAAAAAGTCCAAAACCGTGTCTGAGCTGTGGTGTTGGAACACGAGGTAAATCTGATTTATGCAAGAAATGTGGCGGTAAAAATTATCGTGCTGTCTTATATTATTATAAAACGAGATCACCACAACGTAAAAAATATAAAGAACAACCACCTACAGTCGAGGATTTTCTTTGTGTGATCTAAATTTGAATTACTGATTATTGTACGAATTATGGATAAATCTGAAGAAAATTACAATAACATTCTGAAAAGGTACTTAGAAACATTAAAACAACTACGGGATTTACAGGAAAAAATAAAATATTTTTGGAAAAGAACATCTGCGATAATTGCTATTCAAAATATTCAGACAAAATAAATAATTTAGATAAAGAAATATATAATAATTCTGATAATCTGTTAAGTTGAATCTGGAGTCGAGGTTCAATTATCGATAATTTCTTTGAAAAAAATATATTATTATTTTTTCTGTTATTAATTTAATCAAACAACAACAATAATAATAATGACAGACAGGGAGATACTTCAGCAGATCGCCACTAATACAACTCCGTCAATAACTAATATAATATCGATAAGCTCGACTACCCCTGAGTTTAGTGTTAATTTTCCAACCGCAATACCAGTAAAAGAAATAGCATTAGCACAGTTACGGGTTTATTATAGCTGGCCAAATATTAGATCAAAACCATTTGGTGGACAACAACCAAATAATTCATTAGTGTTTGCATATAAGAAGAAACTCGATGGAACTCCTGATTGGCAAGTAGTTTCTATTCCAACGGGTAGTTATCAGATAGAACAGATTAATGATGAGTTCCAGCGCAGAATTAAACCTATTACAGGAAAAGAATCAAAAATAGCAATTACTGTCTACGAACCAACACTATCTGCGGTTATTGAAATAAATTCTCCACATTACTCCGTAGATATTTATCAAAGTTCAATCAGATCAGTATTAGGATGGCCTGAATATCCTTCAGATTATCAAGGACAACCAGAACCATCATTAGATGAATTTAAAACGGGTGAAGAAAAATATAAGAAAGACCCTGCTTACAAGAGAATATATCCCTGGAACATAGATAAATATCTTATTATAGGTAATGATATTGTTCCTGATCTAGAGAGTCTTTTTGATGAATCAACCAACATAGGATTTCGTGAAAAAGTACCTTTTAATAAAGTACCCATTACAAACATAAGCAAGGCGATGAACGAGGAATTTAATTCTGCTAAAAATAATATTAATAATATATTAAAAAACTATAACAATGATTCAAAAAACCTGATTCTTGTAGAAATTCAGCATATAAACAAAATATTACATGATTTTTTTAAACTAAAAATGTATTTTGGTGTTAACGTAAATCATCATTATTTAGGCTTGTCTCATAAGCAACGAGATGATCTAGTTAATGATCTAATAGATGAATTAAATGTTCCTAATTTCAATATTGATGAATATTATCCAAAAATAATTGAATCGTGGAGAAAATCAATTCTTCAAACTCAGATTCTTAGAAATAATAATGATCCAAATGGCGAGGGTCGTCATATATCACCGAATATAGTTAATATAACAACAGTTATTGCTGTGAATTTAGTGTGTGATATAATTGATGGTAGTTACAAAGTGGATATTTCAAATTCCAACCAAGCCCAGCAAGGATTTATACTACACACATTCAGCCCTTCAGTTCCACCTGGATCATTAATTATATCAGAACCAATAAATCAGCTATATTTACGTGTACACAATCCATTTATGACAAGAATAAATTTCAAACTCACTGATCAGAGTGGAAACATTATTGATACTCGCGGAGAAACATTAAATATAAATCTGTATGTGCGTTTATAGTCAGATTTTGATAATAACATTACTTCTTTGTCATATTATATTTTGCCGCATTTAATGTTAGCCGATGATTTGTTTTAGCTAAATCAGATAACTTATCATTATTTATATTGAGCTCGTATTCCAAGTTCTTTATCAATTTCCTCTGCTCATCAATTTTGTTCTTATAAACATCTACAATATCATCATGAGAATTTATTTTATTTTTTTCATCATCAATTATAACTTCAAGATCATCTATTTTACTTTTCTGATCAGAAATTATCTTATTAAGGTTATCAATTACATCTTCGAGATCAACAATTTTATTCTTCTGCTCAACAATTATATTATTAAGGTTATCAATTACATCTTCGAGATCGGCGATTTTATTCTTCTGCTCAACAATTATGTTATTAAGGTTATCAATTACATCTTCGAGATCGGCGATTTTATTCTTCTGCTCAACAATTACTTTTTCATCATCGTCGTTACCAATGGGGCGGCAACATTCTATTTGACCATCTAAGGGCTTCACAACATCATCAACAGTAATAGGCATTAAATTATTATTGTACACATTAAATCTCTTCCAGATATCATAGACCCTTGATGTACTTATCCGATATTGTTTAGCAATCTGATGTGCAGGTTGTCTGTTTCTAAGATTAGCAATATTCTGCTCATCCACATCAGTTATTATAACTGTCTTGGGCATTATAATTAATAAATAAAAAAATAAAAAATAACAAAAATAAATAATTATTTTTGATGATCATGAAATATCTCCGGCTTTTTATAGTTACTATACCAGACCTATGGTAATTACTTAAGGAATTCCTCGTAACTCTAAAAAGCCGGAAATATTTCATGATCATCAAAAATAATTATTTATTTTTGTTATTTTTTATTTTTTTATTTATTAATTATAATGCCCAAGACAGTTATAATAACTGATGTGGATGAGCAGAATATTGCTAATCTTAGAAACAGACAACCTGCACATCAGATTGCTAAACAATATCGGATAAGTACATCAAGGGTCTATGATATCTGGAAGAGATTTAATGTGTACAATAATAATTTAATGCCTATTACTGTTGATGATGTTGTGAAGCCCTTAGATGGTCAAATAGAATGTTGCCGCCCCATTGGTAACGACGATGATGAAAAAGTAATTGTTGAGCAGAAGAATAAAATCGCCGATCTCGAAGATGTAATTGATAACCTTAATAACATAATTGTTGAGCAGAAGAATAAAATCGCCGATCTCGAAGATGTAATTGATAACCTTAATAATATAATTGTTGAGCAGAAGAATAAAAT